>JAPFFP010045112.1:0-11871 GCA_026153255.1 Solanum medicagineum | reverse complement strand
ATAGTTTAAAGAGCCATTTTGCTTTATTCCATCATACCCCAAAGCCAAAAAATAGTGAATCTTTGGCTCCATCCAAATAAAATAAATAAATAAAATTAGGAGAGTGGAAAGGGCTGCCATCCTTCTAGAGTTCTCCGCCGGAAACCCTTCATTACCCCTTTTCGTTGATTAGCCAAAGATCCATGGTCAAAAACATCAGTAACCAGTTGGTCTTTCTCCCCCTATTTGCCAGTTAGTTGCTATTTCAATAAGTTTGTCGATGTTCAGCAGCCGAGGAAGGGAGCTTTGAAGGTTCATGTTTCTAAATCGAGCTTCTGCTTGGAAGTTGACATCTTGAAACGTTGGTTTATTTCGAAAAGAGGTCAATCTTAGGTCAGGCCTTTCGAATGGTTGAATTGGTGAATTTTTTCTTTGATCTCTTCTACCGAACGTTGTTGATCTTTCTACTATTTTAGGACTCAGGATCAAGAATTATTTTAGTATTCTTCCCGGTCAACAAGGGTAAGTTCATACCTCTTTCCTTAAATCTAGTCTACTGGGTTAAATCCTACAATAAAATTAACACCACCACCTAAGCTTAGACCGTTCAAATAAATATTAACTCATATACTTGTTTTTATGTAGATTAGGGAGATATTCATTTCCAGTCTAGCAGAAGGAAGGGATGGAAACACCAATCCAGGTACACAAAACATTATGAAACAGCTTAATTGGTTTTCAAAATAACTTATTAAAACATAACCTAAACAATACAAGCCTAGTATCACTTGTCTTCATTTTAAATTATTTGTGGAACTTCAAGCTTTTACCGAGTGAAAGATATGTAAAGTAAAAAAAAAAATCTAATTTAGACAAAGTGATAGATGTTTATAAGTGAAAAATAATTTGAGCATGATCCAAACAATTATGAGAAAGTGAATATTAAATGATAAGATTACGAAAATTTGACATGCTTATTTAAGAGGTAATTTATGAAATTAAAGAAGATGTATCAAATATTATATGAAATTAAAGAAGATGTGTAAGATATTATAAAAAGCTTTTCTAAATCAAGAATGAATGTAATTCATATTCTTGGATGTTGTTTTCTGCAAATCTCCAAAATTAGCTATTATATATGGAAGAAAAATACTCTACAAATGAAAAAAAAAAACACAAATTAGAAGAATAGTGTTGTTAGATTTACTATAAGTTGAAAAGAGAATAAGTCGTATAAAGGATTAGGGGTGGTCATGGTTCGATTTGGAGTGGATGTTGGTTAAAACCAAAGTCAAACTAATTTAGTCAATTTTTAAATTTCTAAAATCAAACCAAACAAAAAATAACTGCCAGTTCGGTTATTGTTGGTTTGGTTCAATTTTTTTGATTTTGAACATCACTAGTGCTCCTCAAAATCTCAAAAGGTCCTATGTTTCAAGGGCTAAGTTTGCCCTGACTGATTAATCTCATCACACCCTTCGAGGGTGATACTCGTAAAAACATCCAATGTCTGCTCTGAGCTATCCTCAGTCTAACTTGGATCACTCGAACGCCTAGCTAAATCCTCTTAAGATGATCTACACTGTGAAGCCTAGGCTCTGAAGACTAAAACCAATCAAAAGGAATGCAACAACGCTTATATAAGGCCTCAAATGGGGCCATTTGAAAACTTTGTGGTAGATATTGTTGTATGCAAACTCCACCAAAGGAAAAAATTGGTCCCACTGACCACAAACTCTAATACACAGGCCCATAACATGTCCTCAAGGCCATTTGAAAACTTTGTGGTAGATATTGTTGTATGTAAACTCCACCAAAGGCAAAAATTGGTCCCACTGACCACAAATTCTAATACACAGGCCCATAACATGTCCTCAAGGACCTCAATAGTACACTATAACTGGCCACCTGTGTGAGGGTGAAAAGTAGTCTGAGGTCAACTTGATCTCCAAATTCTCTCTGGAAATCCCTCCGGAAATTAGAAGTGAACTACAACCCATGATCTAAAATAACAGATATAGGAACCCCACGTAAGCAAACCAACTCCTAAATATAAATACAGGCTAACCGCTCTACATAGTATGAAGACCAAAATAGGATAAAGTGAACCAACTTGGTAAACCGATCAACAATGACCCAAATGTTATAGATACCCCTAGAAGTCCAAGGCAATCCCATCATAAATTCCATGGTGATACGCTCCTATTTCCACTCAAAAATGGGTAATCTCTAGAATTCCCTACTGAGCCTTTAATGCTCGGTCTTTACCTGTTGATTACTCAAGCAATGGGACACATAATCAACAATATCTCTTCTCGTACAGTCCTATTAGTACTGCTACCTCAAATCTCAATACATCTTTGTGGTACACAGATAAATAGAGTATCTGCCTTATGACGAATCAACTGAATTAATCCTCCAAATCTAGGAACTACACCGAAGACCAACAAACCATAGAATCTCATCTGAGCCTATAGTAGCCTAGCCACTACCACATTGTGATACCCGATCTCCAAGAGTGGCCAATGACTCATCCTCAAACTATTTGGCATGGATCTGATCAAATAGTGAAGACTGAATCTCGACAAACACCAATACTCACTTGGAGTCTGAAATATCCGATATGATCACCCAGTTGGCTAAAGATTGAATATCTACAGCCAAAGGTCACTCCTCAGTAGGCAAGTAGGCTATGTTACCTATACTCCCTGCCTTTCGGCTCAAGGTGTTTGCTATTGTATTTCCTCGCTCGGATGGTAGAGAATAGATAGGACATAGTCTGGCAATAACTCAATCTAGCAGCATTGCCTAGAATTAAGATCTCTCTAACTCATAATGTATTGTAGGCTGTGGTGGCCAGTGTAGGTCTTACAGTGAACTCCACATAAATAGTGCCTCCAAATCTTGAATACAAATACTACCACTACCAACTCTAAGTCACGAGTGAGGTAGTTACACTCGTGCACTCTTAACTACTTCAAAGCATATATGCTATCATCCGACCCCATTGCATCAAAACACACCCTAAACCAATAGCAGATGTATCATAATACACTTTTGAACCCTCGTCATCAACTAGAGGGGTTAGGATAGAAGTAGTGGTAAGAAATTCTTAAGCCTCTGAAAGATTGTCTCGAACAACACAAATGGAACATCTTGGTGAGTCAACTGAGTCAATGGTGTAGTATTAGTAGAGAATTCCTCAACAAAATACTTGTAATAACTAGCCAATCCAATGAACCTTCTGGCCTCTATAACAGATATGAGCCTAACCCAACCATAAATAGCCTTTATCTTTACCAAATCCACCATGATATCATCCTTGGACACTGTGTGTTCTAGAAATGTTCACTGATCCCAACTAAAACTCGCACTTTGAGAACTTGTTATAAAGTAATTGATCTATCAAAGTTTAGAGCACAATCCTCAAGTGCTACACATGTTCATCTCTGTTATGCGAATATACCACAATATATCAATAAAGGCTATGATGAAGGGGTCGAGATAAGGCTGGAATACATGGGATGACCAAATCTATAAAGGTAACGGGGCATTATAAACCCAAATGCTGTCACCAGGAACTCATAATGCCCATAGCGAGTTTGAAAAGTTGTCTTAGGGATGTCTGCTGCCCTAATCCTCAACCGGTGGTATCTAGATCTCATGCTAATCTTAGAAAATACTGCAACACCCTAGAGCTATTCAAATAAGTCAGCTAGATGAGGCGTGGGGTAATAGTTCTTCATTATCACCTTATTCAAGTATCTATAATCAACACACATCCGCCTGGTCCTGTCTTTTTTCTTAACAAATAATATCGGAACATCTTAAGCGGATACACTGGGATAAATGCATCCCTGATCTAGGAGACCCTGAAGCTGAGTATTGAGCTCCTTAAGCCTATGGGGGCCATCCAATAAGGTGTAATAGAAATAGGCTTAGTGCTCGGCTCCATATCTATAAAAAACGTTGATATCACGCTTTGGGGTAGGCCAGGTAGGTTAGTAAGAAATACATCCAAAAATTCACAAAGCATAGGAACTGAACCAACAGAAGGAGCCTCCCTAGCTACATCCCAGACATATGCCAAATAGGCTAAACACTCGCAAGGTAATAACCTTTAGGCTTGAATATAAGAGATGATCCAAATTATGTGTGACTAAAAGACCCTTGCCATAACACTAAAAGGTCTTATAGAGATAGCTAGTCATGCCCAAAATAGTACCAAAATCTAACATATCTAACAAAATAAGGTCAACTCGAGTATCTTTCCCTTCTAAAGTACAAAATCTACATACCTGATCCACTACTAATGAATCACCTATTAAGGTAAACCATTCAATAGTGCTATTAATGGCTCAGGAGTCGCACCTGGTCTAGGTTTAAAATATATAGACATACATGAAAAAGTGGAACCCGGATCAAATAGAGCTGAAGCTAACTACTGACATAAAAGAGTCGTAGCTATAATAACACCACCAATACTTTTGTGTCTTCCCTAGTTGGTGCATCATAGAATGTCCCTAACAACCTCCCTCATGAGCATCCCCTCTACCACCGTAACTGCCTCTCTTGGAACCACCTTAGACACCCTGTCAATCACCCTTACTGTCCTGGCCCTGGTCCTTGCCTCTGGCTAGAGATAGTGTTGCTTGATCTGACCGAGATATCTAAGAAGTAGAAGGCCTCGCCCTATATTAGGATAATATTTGGACCAATTATCTAACTTTTCACAATCATAGCATCCCTAGGAAGATCGTCCTACAAAATGATGACCACTATGTCTTGGAGTATCCAAATCTTAGGCTTCAGAGCTCTGAAATACTAAATAGGATGGACTAGCTTGGCTTGAGGAAGCCAATGCTGTATCCTTTCCCTCTGGCCTGTAATATATGGAAGGCCACCCTAGGTTGAGGCACTCTACTGATGCCAACTACCCTGAAGTGAGGCCTGTACTGACCTACTGGACTGTCCTTCCTGACCGTGCTGTAATGGCCTGCCATAGTAATCCTATGATCTATAACAGGGACTGCTTTAGCTACCCTTATGTTGTGCCTTCTTGTCGCTTCCCCCTAGGCCTTGCAACGGAGCTGCTAAAATGTACAGGCATGATAAACTATCTCCAAAAAAATGGCTCACTGTAACTAGGGCATGGGAGTCAATCTATAGCTTTGTCCTCAAGCCACAAACAAAGCATTGGATCCTTTCTTCCTCCATGGGCAAAATCATGGTAGCATACCTAGAGAGCTCTATGAATCTAGCATCATACTTAGACGTTCTCACTCTCTGAGACTCTTGGGAACAAATTTATATAATAAGGCCTATTGAAAATTTTTTCAAAGATACCAGAGTGACCCAATTGGTTTAGTCTCCATATAAGATCACCAGCACTACCTGGTGGGTCCATCAAGTTGATAGGCGGTAAAGTCAACTTCACTTGACTCACCAAACTTAGGGCATGCAACCACTCCCTACAATAAGTCAAAAACTCATGTGCATCATCTCCAACTGCCGCTGAGAACCTTAATGGTGCCAATTGAAGAAAGAACTAGAGAATCCTTTGCTCCTAGAATGGCATAACACCACCTATAATATCTGGCTTGGCGGTGGGAGGTATAGGGGCTAGCTGATCCTCTTGAACTGGAGTTGTAGGTTGACCCTGCATTACTGGTATAACTAGGGCTGGAGCTTGACCCTGGGCCTACTACATATCCTCTAATATGGTCAATAATTGAGTTATAGTTGCCTGTAAAGTTGATGTCATGGTAGGCGAAACAGGTGGCTTAACTTTCTAGGGAGGAATAAGAGCATTATGATGCTCCACCTTAGCCTCTAGATTCCTATCTCTATGATGTCCTGGTGCTACATCCTTGACAGGGCCTCGTGGTTGGCCTCTACTCCTAAATAGGGCCCTATCTTCTGGTCCAAGTGAGTCATCCCGGGTCACAGATCATTGGTACGAGCATCCCGTGAAAGAATGAAATAAATGAGATTTTAGGAAATCAATAGAACTCATCCTTGCACGAAATAGGTACAAAATGGCGAACATTCCTCGTGTTACTCTGTAGACTCCTTAAGATAGGACATAGATGTTTCCGTAGGACTCTACTAGGCAATTGCTCTATACAAATAAGGCCAATAAACTTAGGTCTCAAATACCAACTTGTCACGGTTTGAGAAATTGAGTCGTGACATAAAACCGAACCTAACCAAATTAATTCAAATATAAATCTTTTAATTGGTTTGTATTGCAGTTCAACTTGATTTTCTCAAATCACCAAATTAAGTGATCACTTTGTTTTATCTTTTTCTTGGGTGAATCTTAAATGGTAATTATTTGAAGCAAAATATTATTTGAAAATTGACATTAACTTGCAGCTAATGCGATATTTATTTTATAAACATACACATGCAATGAAATTAGTAATTCAACATATAGGTGACCTATTTTCCGCCCAAAATAAGCATATCAATAGTCATAGAATTCATATGAGTCTATCTCGAATGCTTAGTTCATTCACTATTATAGAAGTTCCATAGACATAAGTCATTTTAAGGTTGTGTATAATTACAAAATAATATATTATCTTTTAATTTTTAAAAATTGAATGAATAAAGTTAGAAAACTATTTTTAAGATATTAAACAAAGTAAAAATGGAAGGAAGGAGGAGTCCACTTGGTGTGATTGATACAAAAGTTTAGTTGACATGAAACCAAAAATTTGCTGCGCATTCACAATCATTCACTTTGTATTCTTTCATCCCAAGTACTTGCCATCTTTTAATTTTTAAAAAATTAATTTCATTAAATTTATTTTCTATTTTAAATTAAGGGAACAAATATAAACAATTCCTTTTGAAGTGTTTTTGTACCCTATAAATAATTTTTAGTCCTAAGAAAGATCACTTATTTCTCTACATGATTTCTTATTATTCTTTTCGATTATTTCATTCACAAGATTAATATTTCATGGCCACCATAAAAACCTCTCTAAAGAAACCCTACTTTTTAAGCCCATCTTTCTAGGTTTCAAGCAAGGAATGGTAAGTAAACCTTTTATTATTTTAGAAGATTCAATCCAGCTAACAATGCATGTTATACACATCTATATAAAGTGCAATTGTTTCAAAATTAAATACCGATATACATTGTTAGATTGAATCTTCCACTAAAATAATTAATGAAAGGTTTACTTACAATTCCTTGCGTGAAACCTAGAACGATGGGCTTAAAAAAGTTGGGTTTCTTTGGAGAATTTTTTATGGTAGCCACGAAACATTAATCTTGTGAATGTGATAATAAAAAATATAATTAAAAAACATGTATAGAAAGAAGTGATCTTTCCTAGGGGTAAGAATTATTTACAGGGGACAAAACCAGTACTTCAATAAATTTAATATAATTTAACTTTAAAAATTAATCAAATTAATTTTAAAAAAATTAAAAGATGACAAGTACTTGAGACGAAAGAATAAGTGATGTTCTTGGCTTGTATGAACATTAAATCTTTTGTTTTTCTGTTAACTAAACTATTGTATCAATCACACTAAGTGAACTACTTCCTCCATTAATTTTACTTTGTTCAATATATTAAAAATAATAATCTGACTTTATTTTTTTAATTTAAAAATCAAAAGATAATTTATTATTTTGGCATTATAAATAGACTCATATGAATGGGTGATTGTTGATATGTTTATTTGGGTGGCAAGTAGGCCACATGTATTTTGCGTTACTAATTTCACCACATTTGCGTTGCACATGTATGTTTATAAAAGTATGAAATAAATTTCATGTTAGCTACAATTTGATGTCAATTTTCAAATAAATTTTTGTTCTAAATAAATACCATTTAGAATTTCATCTTAGACAAAGATTAAACTTTACCTATAGACAATTGACTTAAGCAGCTCCTTTACGGTAAAACTTTTTCCAATTTGGGTTCAAGGGACAGAGCGACATATCACCGAGGATCAGTAGGGTTCTCGGTAGGACCAGCAATTCCCAGAGTATCATTGGAGGCAGTAGAGCTGGGGGTAGAGGCGACATCAGAGATGGGGGCCGTCAAGGCCGTCTCTACACCGCCCCAGCTCTGCAAGAGACTGAGGCGTCAGAGGAGTCCACCACAGGTATTACAATTCTTTGTTGATAGCCGACCTTATTTCTACTCAGTCTAGGACTTGCCTTTTACATGCATTGTGCATTTTCCCACTTACTTGAGTATGGGTTCCGAGCCTCTTTTATTGGGGGATTTCTTTTATTAGTGAGGGGTCAAATATGCAGGTCAGGTGTGACGACTTTTCAAGGTTGTGATACTCGGGCAGGTTTGATATTGCCTGATGGACTCAGTATAAAATATATTGACTAAAGTATTAAGGTTCTTGAAGATAAGATTAAATTACGCCTAATGTTCGTCAACTTGTTCGGTGTTTAATTTTCGTCCTCCAAGATGTTCAATCTTGATTTTCTATCCTCAAAAGTGTTTGATGAAGAACATTTATTCTTGCTAATATTTTCTTAAAAAAATGACCTTCTCTTAAAAGTTTTGCTCGGGGATTTAAATGACAAGTTAGGATTCATGGGCAACAATTTACATTATATCACTAAGTTTTACTTATGGATACTCTAAACTCTTATCTAAGAGGAAACATTTAGTTTAAGGACAATAATTTACTCTATTTTACTAAGTTATGGAGCACCTATAACTTTTGCCGTAGAAGTAAAATGTAGCTCGAGGGCTTTAAAAAACAATTTTTGTCTCACGGACAACAACTAATTCTAACTTACGGGTTACTTTAAATTCCTTATAAGCAAATTTAGAACTTACGTCTGACGGGGAGCATGCTTAATTACAACTTTTGTCTATAAATCCAAACTTCTCATCAGCTATGCAAGTTCATCTTTTTGAAATAAATATTCTGAATGTTTGCCTTATATGAGGAGAAAATTAGAAGGTCTGGATAATAAAATTTTCAATAATGTTATTGGAGTAATTAAATATTTAAATTTAGGAATTCATATTTAGTAAATTAGAGCAATAAGACTAATATAGTTTCAGTAACGCGGATAACATAACTCAAATATAACCCCCAAAATCTTATTGTCATATGTGCAGTTAGCTAATGCATTACAATTGATTCGAAAGAAATACAAATCTCTATATCATTTCTTATGGAATAGAATAAAACATCATCAAGGAGCAAGAGTTGTCTGCTGAGATGATAAACAACTACCTTACGACTCTCCACAATAAGCCTCAGACATAAGGAAGGAGAAGGAGAAAAAATGATGATCCGATCTTGTAACTTACACAAATGTAGAAGCAAGGGAGTGAGTACCAAAAAGAATATGGTACTCAGAAAGCAAACGACTAACTTTAAGTCATAGGTACTCGTAACCCTCCATCCGAACCTCCACAACTACAATCTGCACAGAATCAGCCCAACTTTTTCATTTCATTAACTTGCATGATGTTATTACTAAGATCACTTACAAAAGAGGGGGACATACGGCCTATACCTCTTATCAAATGACAAAGGGGAAAGTACTCAATAAAGAAGTAATGACTCACATATGAGAAGTTCCCGTAAGGATGCATTTTCTGTTAAACAAAAATAGGAGTATGCCTTCGTTTACTTATCACTCAAGGTGGTTTATAGTTCCATCCCGAGTGTTTTTCTTTTTCTTAACCTAAATGAAGCAAGAATGAGTTTGTCCATTCTCACTGGTCTAACGCTTGAGTCGGGCATGTCTTCTTCCTTTGAGAATATATAGTCCATGTCCCTTGTAGTGGCATGTCGTGCATGAGTGTCAGCTACGCCATTTGCCTCCCTAAATGAATGGATGAGTCTATCTCGAATGCTTATTTCATTTACTATTATAGAAGTTCCATAGACGTATGTCATTTTAAGGTTGTATCTGATTGATTTCAGAGGGGTCGCCGTCGTTGAAGAAGGTGGATTGGGGATTAGGGCTAAAGCCCTGTTTTCAGCTTTTGTAAGAGGAAAAAATATCAATTGTATTATTGTGTATGTACTGTATACATATATTTATATCCCTCTTCCTTATATTGCTTATGGTGTGTCTCATGATGTGGGACAATTTCCCAAATAATCTAACTAAATAATAAATTAACTAATACAATACAATTAATTAATTAATTAGTTTAGTCAATCAATACCCTCCCTCAAGCTGGATGTATTGAAGACGTTCAATAATCCAAGCTTGCCAAGTAAGAAATTATGCTGTGTGCGATTCAGTGCCTTGGTGAGCAAATCAGCTTGTTGATCCTTAGTGTTGACATGGACAGTCTTAATGAGTCCTCGCCGGATCTTTTCCCTAATGAAGTGGAAGTCGATCTCGATGTGCTTAGTGCATTCATGGAAAACTGGGTTGGCAGCTATCTGAAGAGCAGATTTATTATCACAGAAAAATAGTGTTGGCTCTGTCAATTGCACACCTAACTCCTTGAATAGGTTGGCTATCCGTACCACTTCTGAGGTAAGCGCAGCTAAGCTTCTATATTCATCTTCCATGGAGCTCCTTGATACTGTTGCCTGCTTCTTGGATTTCCAAGATATGATAGAATTACCAAACTTCAAAAGGAAACCAATCACTGACCTTCTTGTGGAGGGGCATGCAGCCCAGTCAGCATCACAAAAACCATATAACTAAGGCCTTTGAATAGAGCTCATAAGAAAGCCTTTACCAGGTTTGAGCTAGATGTATCTGACAACTCTCAGAGCAGCCTTCCAATGTAACAATTTGGGTTTTTGCATAAACTGACTGAGTACCTGCACTGCAAAGGCAATATCTGGTCGTGTATTGGTAAGATAAAGTAGCTTTCCAATCAAACTTTGATACCTTGGAATGTCCCCAAACATAATGTCTGGGGTAAAGTCCGCACCAGTCAATGGTTGACTGCAGTCCAGTGGTGTCATGCAAGGCTTCGCATCTCCGAAACCTACTTCAGCTATCATCTCAAGGGCATACTTTCTCTGATTCATCAATATTCCCTTGCTAGATCTTAGGAATTCAATTCCCAAGAAATATTTAAGCTCACCCAAGTCTTTTATCTTAAAATGGCTGTGCAGAACATGCTTTGTTTCCTCTATTAGCTTCGCATCATTTCCTGTAATCAAAAGATCATCAACATATACTAAAACAATTACCATTGCATCATTCCTTTTCTTTGTGAACAGAGAATAGTCAAGATGACTTTGTACATAGCCTGAGCCTAATAGTACTTCAGTGAGTTTGGCATTCCATTGCCTTGAAGCCTGCTTTAATCCATATAGAGACTTCATTAACCTGCACACCAGTCTATTGTCCTTCTCGGCAGTGTAGAAGCCTTGAGGCAGCTCCATGTAAACCTCCTCAAGTAGATCACCTTGCAGGAAGGCATTAAAAACATCCATTTGGAAAATACTCCAATCCTTAGCAGCAGCCAATGCTATAATGGACCTAACAGTTGACATCTTTACAACTGGAGCAAAGGTTTCTTGATATTCAATACCTTCAGTCTGACTGTACCCTTTTGCCACAAGTCTAGCCTTGAACCTGTCTATTTGACCATCTTCCTTATACTTGATCTTGTATACCCATTTGCATCCAACAACATTCTTTCTTTCTGGTAGTTGAACTATCTTCCAGGTTCCATTTTCTTCTAGATCTTGTATTTCTTTCTGCATTGCATCCCTCCACCTGCTGTCTTTTGCTGCTTCCATAAAATTCCTTGGTTCAATTTCTGTGGAAAACTTGGATAAGTAGGCCTGATACTTAGGTGACACATTATCATAAGATACATAGTTACTTTGAGAATAGGCCTTGGTTGTCTGAGCTACATAATCTTTCATCCAAATAGGTGGATGAGAGCTTCTGGTGGACTTCCT
>JAPFFP010045111.1:0-11872 GCA_026153255.1 Solanum medicagineum | reverse complement strand
TATGCTAATATGTTAAAAATAAGTAATTGTTGGACAAAATAAAAAATGAACTTATTTATTTTAAATATGTTTTTTTTTTAAAAAAAAATCGTATTTAATCAAATGGCAACCCGAAAAAAGATCAAAGGTCGGTCAAAATTGAGTGTCAATAGGTAATATAAAATCAAGTTGAAGTAGATGGACGAATATAATTAAGTAGTTGAATCAGATACGTCAAAAAGTACCTGCCTTAAGAATGGGTAAATTAAAAAGTCCACAAAATATTTTCATGAGCCCATATAATAAAGGAGAAGATGTATGCAGCTCAAGCAGACACGTTGATAGCGAATTGCTTGCTTATTTGTTCTTCTTATTGGTAAAATATGCAAATAACTATACCAAATAAAACATTAGAATGTCGAGAGAATTATTAACAAAGAAAAAAAAACCTTAACTTCAATTTTGAGAATAGCACGACAAGTATCTAATATATATAAGGAGTTCCTCTTTACTAACAAACCAATAAAAGGTTGTCGTGTGTGTCTACTTTATTCGATGAACATTGCATTTCATTATTGTACCAAATGCAGTCAAAGTGTGCACGATGTGGTTGACCCACTGTACTAACAAAGTTATCCAAATTACATTGCAAATTGTACTGTCATATTAATTCTTACACATTGGTAAGTTACAAGCATATATAGTATACGTGTCCTACAATTACCAGAATAACCTATGTGTACCTTCCTCTTCCAATTTACTATTGTTTTTTTTTTAAACTTTTTCTTAGTTCATCCTCTTTCTCTCGGGTTATCCTCTTCTCTTTTTCTTTTTTTCATTTTCACCTTTTTCGCTCTTTTGTTTGTTCTCAGTATTAATGAAATCTACTGCAAGTCAAAAAATTATTTTATTTTTTATTTTAACCTAAAATTTTAAGTTAAATTTCTAAGTATTTAATTGATTCTCACATTTTGAAAATAAATCAGGCGATTGAAAATTCTCTAAATACGTATAAAAGTTTTTGTTCAAGGAAAGAGTATAAGAGGAATGCAATGAAGATGCTTCATAACGTTGTGCATGACACATTTGGATTAACTTTTCATTAATGAAATAATATAAGAACGATATGTATTTTTATGATTACATTTGAATTTCATCACACAAGGTTTCAATGTTTACATTAATCTCCTCTTTCTCTTTAATAATTATGTGATATTAGCATTTAATGAGTTTATCAGTTATATATTTACTTACAAGAGCGCAATATTTGCGGAATTTCAAATGCAATAGCGGAAACTTATATGAAGGGCATATGGTTACATATTATCAATAAAAATGCAAGGAAGTGCTTATTAGCTGGTTATTTTGCTTCATTTTCTTCCACTTTGGCATTGTAGACGATAAATTCACGTCGAGAAAATAATAATCAAGAACGAAATATCGCGAACGATTTGTAGTATTTGATTTCAGAATGCGAGTGTTACAATCTCTATAAATCCTCTGATTCACCTTTTCAAGTGTAACTTCAAAGGCTCTTGAGCTTGATCTTGAATCTGGAATTTGTTCTTGAACTCGATCTTGAATTTGAATTAGTTCTTGATCTTGTTCTTGAAACTTGATTTTTTTTTTTTGAGTTTGATCTTAAATACAAGAACTTTTAAGCTTGTTCTTGAACTTGAGTGCTTGAACGTCTGAATTCTTGAACTTTGTAGAGAATTTGTGGCGTTTGATCAATGAGCTTTCTTTAGCTCTTTTTGTTAGAATTCTTCTCCTTCTTGAATTATGAAGATTTCTATTTATAGTTGTAGAATAGAGGAATTATAATAGGAAAGACTTCCCTTCGGCCAATCAGATTCACGTGACATGACATATTAATGAAATGGGCTTGCCATTTTGACACATGGCATGGTCCCATTGGCTTCTTTGTTTGACTTAACGTGCCACATCATTTGACACGTAGCACCAAGATGGACCTCTTGGATGAAATAATATTGTGCTTATTAATTTGGACTCTTTTATTATAGCTCAAATCAATTAATATGGGTTTTAATTAAATCAGTATCTATTTGATTTAAATGATTAGCCCAATTATATTAATCCATATCATTTATTTGAATTAATATATTCATGAATTTAATATAATTCGAATCATTTCAAAATTTATATTTAATAAATTTTAAATGATTACAAATGCCTCCTGCTTCAAGTCTTCTCATAAAATTTTATCATTTGAAGACTAGACTTGAAGTATTAGTTTAATATTATAATAATATTTATTATAATGTTATAGAAAAGGATTGACATAATATTATAACTTATTATTATAATATTATGTAGAAAAGAAAATTATTCCCAATTTTATCTTATTTGAGAAAGAAAAAAAAAAGAAATTTGACATTCTTTTTTTTTCTTTCTTTCTTTCTTCTTTCCTTTTTTTTCTTTTTTATTTTTTTACGTGGTCCTTGACCACTTTTTTTGTTCTTCTTTTTTCCCTCCTTTCTTTCCTTTTTTTCCCCCTTCTTTGTATTCTTTCCTTCTTTTTTTTTTTTTCCTTTTTATTCTTGAACAATACCCTATAAATAGGGGTATAGTTCATTATATTTTTTCAGTCAAAATTGAAGTCTAACCCCAGGTGTCTTGTTGAGGTATGACTTTCTTTTTCTTCTCTTCATTTTTTTGTCCCTTTGTTTTTTTCTTTTTTTTTGTAAGTCAAAAGGAGTGATATTTGTGCTTTGTGGATTCTATAACACAAGAATTTGATCTCAAGGCGTGAAGGGATGTGTTCTACCTCCCTGCTTTGAGATCATCAATTTGATGCTTTACACTGTTCTAAATGTTTAAACATAGGAGACCAACAATACGAGGCTTTATGTTGTTCAAAATGTTTAAATATAAGGGACCAACAATACGAGGCTTTACGCTGTTCTAAATGTTAAACATAGGGGACCAACAACACGAGGCTTTATGCTGTTTTAAATGTTTAAATATAAGGACCAACAATACGATGCTTTACCAAGTTCTCAATGTTTAAACTTTACTTTTTTTGACCAAAAAAATTAAGAAATTTGACCTTCTTTTCTTTCCCTTTTTCTTTGTTTCTTCCTTTCATTCTTTCCTTTTTTTTTTCTTTTTACGTGGTCCTTGACCGCTTTTTCTTCTTCTTTTTTTCCACCTTTCTTTCTTTCTTTTTTTTCCTTCTTTGCACTCTTTCCTTTTTTTTTCCTTTCTATTCTTGAACAACACTCTATAAATAGGGGTATAGTTCTTCATATTTTTTCAATCAAAATTGAAGTCTAACCCCAGATGTCTTGTTGAGGTATACCTTTCTTCTTCTTCTCTTCATTTTTTTAATCCCTTTTCTTTTTCTTTTTTGTAGGTCAAAGGGAGTGATATTTGCGCTTTGTGAATTCTATAACACAAAAATTTGATCTCAAGGTGTGAAGGGATGTGTTCTATGTCTTGCTTTGAGATCATCAATTTGATGCTTTACGTTGTTCTAAATGTTTAAACATAGGGTACCAACAATACGAGGCTTTATGTTGTTCAAAATATTTAAATATAAGGGACCAACAATAAGAGGCTTTACACTGTTCTAAATGTTTAAACATAGGGGACCAACAACACGAGGCTTTATGCTGTTCTAAATGTTTAAATATAAGAGACCAACAATACGAGACTTTACCAAGTTCCCAATGTTTAAGTATAACGGCCAACAATTTGTGCCCTTAAAAATTTCTCCATGTTTAAATATAAGGGTCCGACAATTCAAGGGTCTACAAAGTTCGCAATGTTTAAACATAAGGGACCCCCAATGCGAGGCTTTATAAAGTTCCCAATGTTTAAACATAAGGGTCCAATAATTCGAGGCCTTACAAAGTTCCCAATGTTTAAACATAAGGGACCCCCTAATGAGAGGCTTTACAAAACTCTAAATGTTTAAACGTAAGGGACTCCTAATTCGAGGCTTTACAAAGTTCCCAATATTTAACATAAGGGACCCCCAATGCGAGACTTTACGAAATTCCCAATGTTTAAACATAAGGGACCCCCAATTCGAGGCTTTATAAAGTTCCCAATGTTTAAACACAAAGGACCCCCAATATGAGGCTTTACAAAGTTCCCAATATTAAACATAAGGGACCCCCAATCCGAGGCTTTACAAAGTTTTCAATGTTTAAACACAAGGGACCCCCAATTCGAGGCTTTATCATGTTTTAAATGTTTAAACATAAGGAATCTCCAACCCAAGTTTTTACAATATTTCAAATGCTTGTGAAGAGGCCATCTTAAGGTGTAAAAGGACAATTTTTTGTCCACCTTAAGACATGGAAATTTGGAGATCCTTTTAAGGATAAGCCCCCCAAAAGGCCAGCTTAAGGTGCAAAGGGAAAAATTTTGTCCACATTAAGGTACAAAAATTTAGAGATCTTTTTAAGGATAAACTCGCGAAAAGGCCAGCTTAAGGTGCAAAGGGACAAATTTTGTCTACCTTAAGGCATGACAATTTGGAGAGATTCTTGTGGCATAATAGGATGGATACTCGTCTTTGCCCTTAGGAATCCTCATGATGTAAACAATATTTACTCATTCTTGCCTTGAGAAAGGTAAATTTAAAGGTCAAGGCTTGAAGGGTTTTACCTTTCAGACTCGACAATTATAAAAGCTTCTACACGCATGTTTGGAGGATTTGAACACTTCGACTTGTAAACTCAGAGAATTCAAAAGCTTCAACTTGTATACTTGAAGAATTTGAAGACTTTGATTTGCATACTTGGAATATCAAAGACTTCTACTTGCGAACTTGAAGAATTCAAAGGCTTCAACTTGCGTGCTTGAAGAATTTGAAGACTTTGATTTGCATAATACTTGGAGAATCAAAGACTTCAACTTACAAACTCAAAGAATTCAAAGACTTCAACTTGTAAACTCGAAGAATTCGAAGACTTTAACTTGTATACTTGAAGGATTTGAAGGCTTCAACTTATCAAACTCGAAGAGTTCGAAGGCTTCAACTTGTATACTTGAAGAAATTAAAGACTTTGATTTGCATGCTGAGAGAATCAAAGACTTCAACTCGTATATTTGAAGAATTTGAAGACTTTGATTTGCGTACTTAGAGAATCAAAGACGTCAACTTGCATACTTGGGAACCAACTCGTAGACTTCAACTTGCAGACTTGAGGAATTTGAAAACTTCAATTTGCAAACTTAACCAAATTTGAAAGCCTCAAGCATGCTATTGAGTGAGCTCACATTCTGTAGGACTTTGCCCCCATAAGGAATCAAGCTGGGACATATAGTTTTTTAACACTCACACAACTGAACTTGGAATATAATTCCAAGTGCCTATGTACCTCAATAAAGAGGATCAAGTCACAATGTAGTTCTGGGGCGAGTGTTTTTTTAGTCCTAACTTTTGCCTAGGCTGCCTCTTTCGAGATTTTCAATCTAGCAGACATATTTTTGTAGGGTACCGTACATAGTTTATACTCTTGCAGGCCAAGAGTATCATGCAGCTTTATACTCGTACTTCAAGGAGTATCATTTGCCTTAAGGATAGTACCTCTTAAGAAATTTAGCATTTATAGGACTGATCCTTATTCTATCTGCATCTACAAGCTTGTAAGCACCATTTGAGTATACTTCTTGTACCACATATGGTCCATCCCACTTTGAGGTAAATTTGTCCCCAAACTTGTGTGAAGTGATAATAGGCCTTCTTACCGGAAGGACTTGGTCTCCAACTTGAAAACACCTCGAACGAATCTTTTTGTTGAAAGTATGAGACAAACAAGCTTGATAATATTCAAGGTTTTGTTGGGCTTCTAATCTCTTTTCATCAAGTGCTTCTAACTTAGCAAGACATAGTTGGGCATTTTATTCTTCAGTGATCCCTTCTTGGATAGCCAGTCTCAAGGAAGGTATTTGATGCTTGAGTAGTAGTACTGCCTTAACTCCAAAAGCAAGTGAGTATGGGGTTGCTTGAGTTTGTGTAAGGTATGTTGTCCTGTATGCCCACAAGGCTTCTTCCATTCTTTCGTGCCAATCTCTCTTGGACTTAGAGACAAATTTCTTCAATAGATTGCACAAAGTCTTGTTGAACGCCTCAGCTAGCCAGTGGCAGCAGTATTGTACCTAGAAGATTTTTGTTTCTTAAAGCTAAAGAGATCACATATCTTATTCATCAACTTTTTATCAAATGACTTGTCATTGTCCGTTATTATTTATCCTGGAATGCCAAATCGATAGACAATGTTTACTTGAATGAAGTTTGAGACATTCTCCTTCTTGACTTCTTTAAGAGCTACAGCTTCAGCCTATTCTGAGAAGTAATCTATCGCAGCCAAGATGTATAAGTGCCCACCAGAAGATTTTGGTATTGGTCCAACAACATCTAATCCCCAAGCATCAAATGGCCATGGTGCAATAGTTGGGTGTAAAACTTCAGGTGGTTGATGTATGAAATTAGCATGGAATTGGCAAGCCTTGCACCTTCAAGCATAGTCTAAGCAATCTTTCACCATAGTTGGCTAAATAATACCCCATTCTTTTTATGTGAAGTGGAGTTTTGGTCCAGACTAATGTGATCCACATACTCCTGAATGTGCCTTTTGCAAGGATCGAGCTGCTTCTTCCTCCCCCAAACACCGCAAGAGCATTCCCTCAAATGATCTCCTATACAATGTTTCTTTGTAGTAGAGAAAATGAGGTGCCCGACGCTGAATATGTGTCCTTCTTCTTGTATCTTCTGGGAGTATCCCATAACACAAGTAGTCGAGAATAGTTTGACGCCAACCATTTTTATCAACCTTGGTCACATCAACGAGATGTTCTACTTTATGTTCATCTTCATTTGGTGGTACAACCCACATTTGACAGACAGTAACTTGTGTCTGCTCTTGGAGAGTTAGAGCGGAGGCTAGAGCAGCTAAGGCATCGACCATTTTATTTTCTTTCCTTGGCATATGTTGTAAAGTCACATCACCGAGACATTCTATCAACTTCTGGGCATAACAACGATAAGGACGAATTTCAAGCTTTTTGACCTCATGGCTTCCCAAAAGTTGCTTGATTACTAATTAAGAGTCACTAAAGGCTTGCAATTGTAATTGCTTCATGTCAATGGCCATTTCCAGTCCAAGTGTTAGCTTTTGGT
Source organism: Solanum medicagineum (assembly GCA_026153255.1). Lineage (NCBI taxonomy): Eukaryota > Viridiplantae > Streptophyta > Magnoliopsida > Solanales > Solanaceae > Solanum > Solanum medicagineum. The sequence continues at coordinate 4,737 of JAPFFP010045111.1, read as the reverse complement.
ACTCTGTAACATTATTTGAGCAACGTTGTTTCAATGTGAAGGAGAATGGTAAGACATCCCCTTGTGAAGTGACAAATGTTATGCCTGCACCAGCTCCTCCACGATGCATAGCCCCATCAAAGAACATTTTCTAAGGAGGTTGAATCTCGATGGCCAATACATCCTCATCGGGAAGTTCGTCAATCAATTTCCAATCATTTGGTATAGGATGGTCTACCAAAATATCTGCTAATACTTGTCTATTCACATCCTTTTAAGGGATGTACACAATCTCAAATTGTTGGAACTGAAGGTACTCACTTGCTAGTCGATCACTAAGGTTTTCAACATAGCAAATTTGATGGGATTTTCCCTAGAAATAAGATGGACGATGTGTGCTTGAAAATAGTGCTTCATTTTCTGAATTGAAAAGACTAGCGCCAAACATAATTTCTCGATCGGTGAATAATTCAGCTCATTTGGTGTCATCATCCTGCTCAAGTAATATAGGGAATTTTCTTTCCCTTCACTATTTTCTTGAGCTAGTAAGGCTCCCACAGACCTTTCTTGTGCCACGATGTAAAGTATCAATGGCTTTTCAGGTAACTAGAACTGGAGGGTTCGCCAGATACACCTTTATACTTTCAAAGGCTTTGCTACATGTTTGATCCCACAAGGGACCCCTTTCTTCATGAGGTGACTAAATGGTTGGCATCTCCCAGCGAGATTCGAGATGAATCTACTCAAGTAGGCTAACTTTCCCTGAAGGCTTTGCAACTCATGAATGTTTCGAGGCTCAGGCATCTTCAAAATTGCTTCAACTTTGGCTTGATCAATATCAATTCCCCAATGTCGCACAATGAAGCAAAGAAACTTTCCATAAATGACGCCGAAGGCACATTTTAATGGATTCATCCTCAGTTGATACCTTCAAAGCAATTCAAACACCATTCTTAAGTCTTTCAAGTGGTCACGCCTCCTTTTCGACTTCACCACTAGGTCATCAACATAACATTCGATATTTTTATGGAGTAAGTCGTCAAATATATTTTGCATAGCCCTTTGATATGTGGCACTAACATTCTATAAACCAAAAGGCATTACCTTTTAGTAATATATACCTTTATGTGTGTGAAATGCTGTGAGTTCTTTATCCTTCGGTGACATTCGAATTTGGTTATAGCTAGAAGAACCATCCATGAATGACATCGCCTCATAACTGTTCATAGCATCAATAATTATCTCCGGAATGGGTAGAGGGAACTCATCTTTATGGCATGCATTATTGAGGTCTCTAAAGTCAACACAAACTTGAATTTGGCCATTCTTCTTCCTCACGAGAACGATACTTGAAATCCACGTAGGGTATTTAACTTCACGAATGAAGCCAACCTCAATGAGTTTGTTAACTTCTTTCTCAATCAATAAAACCAAGTCTGGCCTAAAACATCTTTGAGCCTACTTGACAGGATGAGCGCCGTGCTTGACCGCCAATTGATGGACTACTATTTTGAGATTTAAGCCAGGCATTTCTTTATAGCTCCAAGCAAAGACATCCCTATATTCTTTGAGTATATTCATATAATCCATTTCTTCATTAGCTTCTAGAAAAGCACTCAAGTAAGTTGGCCTCAGATCTTCATTAGTGCCAAGGTTAACTTTCTTTAAGGGATCTGTTGTTGTCTTCACTCCTCCTTCAAATTCTAGTGGGGCCTCTCTAGAATCCTCCTGTTTCTGTGGATCATTCATTAATAGATATATGATTGCACCAAACAAACCTCCCACATCTTCATCAATCTTCATTTGACAAGAGGAATCATTCTTAATCTGAGCTGTAACATGACATGAGGAGCCTATGCTTTCTTCATCTTCCTCATGCTCTTTGGTATAAACCTTAGTGTGAGCCTTCACTTTTAACACCTCTTTACATGAAACTATGAATTCCACCCGTCGCTTCATCCTAGAAGGAATTACACTTTTGAAATCCTTTTGGATCATTGGTGAAGCAAGTGTCATTACTTTTAGGTAACTTTTTCGATGCTTTTTATTTCTCTTTTTCAATGGGCCCAGCCTTCCAAACACAGAAGTTCTCCCAACAGGTTGCCTGAGTCTATCAAAGACAGAAGGCCTTTTATTAGAAGAAGCATACTCATCCTCTACAGTAATGTAGTTATTTCTTGCCCTTCTTATGGAGATGTGAACTGCTGGTGGTTGGCTATAGCCTAAGCCTTCGTGTGCTTGCCTAGTCGTGCTTTCTGATAGGAGTTTCCCTAGCCTAGACGGCTCATTAAGGTTGTACCTAGCCTTTGCAAATAACTTGTAGGCATTTGGATCAAAGCCTTCTATACTTTTTGTAGGGAGTGACACATCTTGTGGCGGATTTTGAGCCACAAAACTTCCCAGCAGCTTTGAAGACAAGTTTATTGCTTCAATCCATTTGATAGGAAGAGTCAACCCTTCTAACACATTCCCTTGCATACAGGATGATTAACCCTTTTCATTCTTCACTTTTGGGACATAACAAAGTGTAGAGGCTGGCTTTCTCTTCGAGGGCATGGTCTTCCCCTTATTTGGACAAGTGCTAGGCTCCCCAATATAGAATTTGCCTTTTCAATGGCCACATCAATTGATTGGCCTTTAAGCTTATCAGATTTGATCGGTTTGACGCCTTCAAGGTTAAACCCTTTTACAACATAACTCTTCAAATAGAACTTTGCATCGACAAAATGTGATTCAACTTCAGTGAAAGGATTACTATGAGCAATTATTTTCCTTTCATTTTCATTTTTGAAGTACTTCAAGCATTGCTATTAAGAAGATGAGATAATTTTGTTCTCTTGCACCTAATGCCTTCCAAGTAATATGTTATATGAGGTCTTTACATCAATGATATACATCCATGCACTTGATCGCAAATCATCCATATGAATTTCCATCTTAATAGAGCCTATATCTCTGCCCTCTCGATTGAATCCTCGTATCAATAAAAAACTTTTGCTAAGTTCTTTAGTCGTGATGCCAAGCTCTTTCATCATGTGGATGGGTAGAATGTTAACCCCAGATCCTTCATTTATCAAGATTCTATTTATCTTCTTCTCTAGTACGTGACCCACCATGTACAAAGGACGGTTATGTAGAGTTTCACCAAATAGAAGATCATCGTATGTCAATGTGATCTTTGTATCACATGCATGTACTTCCTGAAGAAGAGGTTCCATAGACTTCTCGAAAGATGAGGGGGATGCTTTCAATGGGATTTCATGCATTGCTTCTTCCTTGTCCACAAGAGATATCTTTGGTGAGATATCACTTGTTGTTCCTTCTTTGTTAGCAAGAGACACCTTTGATGGAGTTTCATTCATTGCTTCTCCCTTGCTAGCACTGAAACATGATGCCTCAACATTATCTTGAGTAGCCTCCATACAGAACCAACTTGGCAGGAATTCCCTCAAAGTCACTAGACATCGCTGTTTTTGGTAGTGATGTACTTCTACCTTTGACCTCTTTGGACGTTTGACTGACTTCTGCTTCTTTGATCACCTCACTACCCTTTGTCTAATCGGTTCTCAAACAATTCTTTCCATGGACTAGTCTTGTTGTGTCTCCACCTAGTCATAAGAATCTAGCCTTCATCATTATCTGTATCAATTTGGGACTTTTCTCGCTTTAACGACCCTTCCTCTACAGATGCACATATTCAGATTGGATCAAGCGAGCCAAATATGATAGAGATTTGATTAGAGCTCTCCTTTCCATCATTAAGGACGATTTTATTTTCGTTAGCCAATTGCATAACTTTGTCCTTGAAGACAAAATATTTTTCAAGAGGGTAACCTACAAGTCTATGATACTTGCAATGATTTGGGTCATTAGTCTTTCCAGCTTCATCAGGCCATTTCATCTCTGACAACTCAATGAGCTTTAGCTCAATCAATTCATCAAAAATTTCAGGAACATCAGAATCAAGAAAAGGGTATTCCTTTTCTTGCACCTCCCTCAAGGTCAACTTTCGATTTGGACGCTCTTGAAAAGTTCTTTTTACGCTTTGCTTCTTACTTTCTTTCGTAGTAAACTTCACAGGCACCACATCAATATTCATAGATTCTTTGTTGTCTTTCCTGGGCACAAATTTGCTCCATTTCCTAGGCTCTTGTTTGTCCTTTCCTTTGTGAGGATCATGAATAGGCATCCCATCCTTTCCGGCAGAAGACATGCTTAACTCTATATCGTGGGAACGAGTAACCAAGTCTTCAAAAGACTTGGGCTTGATTCCTTGTAAGATGTAAAGAAGTCCTCAATGCATCCCTTGGATACACATTTCTATAGGAGGAGCTTCACTGAGCCTATCTTTGCAATTTAAACTCGCATTTCTCCATCAATTTATGAAATCAATGACTTGTTCATCCTTTCTCTGACAAGTATTCATGAGCTCTACCATGCTCATAGTGCATCTCGTGCCATAGAAGTGATTAAGGAATTCATGTTCCAGTTGCTCTTAACTATCAATAGAATTAGGCTCAAGATCATTGTACCAATCAAATGCGTTTCCCTTTAAGGAGTGGACGAACTGCTTGACAAGATAGTCTCCATATGTCCCAGCATTGTTATGTCTCTACAAAGTGCGCAACATGTTGCTTTGGATTTCCTTTTGCCCTTTAACTGTTGGAATTTAGGAGGTTTTTTGTCACGCCCCAAACTCCCGTAGGGCGGACCGGCACCCGTTACCGATAAGGCTTCGGGAGAACCAACCTATAACCA
>JAPFFP010045110.1:0-11872 GCA_026153255.1 Solanum medicagineum | reverse complement strand
TTAAATTTCCAAAATGGACTTCCAAAATACCCAACTCTTATACTCATGGACCATAATTATTTTGAGTGCAATCTACATAATATTTACGAAATTTTCCACGAGTCATTTTTACCCCAATTGAATTATTTACGGGGTCTAACAAATTTTGCACCAACCTTTTTAGTTGGTACTCAAAAATAAAATATCGGGGTATATATAATCATTGACTTGAGTCAATGAATTTCTCTTTTTTATTCTATCGTTAGCCAAATAACATTTAAATTTTTGTTGAAAGATCATGAATTCTAGCAAATAAATTCATGTGTAAAATATATATTTTATATATTCAATTTTATAACAATGAAATATTAATTTTCTTGCCTTGGACCTAGAGTGATGAAAACAATTTGATTGACATGGGCAAAGCCACCTTAAGCGAAGGTGGTGCAGTTGTATCTTTATATATTGTGTTGTCACTGTTCGTTATTTATTTTGCTTTATTTATAGAATTATCATTGCTTTTCATTTTAACGTCATTATAGATTTGTTATTTTTCTTCTTTTGGACTGATATATTTGAGTTGAGGGTTTTACGAAAACAACTCTTCTATTTCTATGAGATAATAGTAAAGTTTGTGTGCACTTTATCCTCTCTAGATCCCACTTGTGAGATCTCACTGGACATGTTCTTGTTATAAAATAAAATTATTAAAATTAATATGATATAAGTTTTATAATATAATTGATTGAACCGTAACACTGACACTCCATACCCCATATGTGTTCAAATACTATCTTCAATTATTGATATTTTTTCCCTTCCCATTTCTATATAATATAGAGACTTCATAGCAATGAAAAATCCAAGAGAAGCAAGAGTTATATAGACACAAAAGAAGAAACAGCCAAACCTAAGAGGTAATTTAATTTTGTACATTTTCTCATTATTATATTCTTTTAGGTTCAATTGATTCTAATTCACTATAGAAAATTTTATTTCAAAGGTGAGCCTATTTTAGACTTAAATTTGAAGTCTTAAGTCAAGAAAAAAGGAGTAATTACCACTTAACTACAACGTTTGTTGGTTACAAATTTTGTGTGTTCTTTTTTAAATGGTGTACTATCAACACAATGTTAAATATTTTTGTACAATATTGTGTTGTTATTTGCTCAAATAACTTAAAAAAAAGTATAAAAATTATGAGAATGTGAAATATTAATATATACAATACACATTTTCTTAAAGAATATCTCTTTCTTTTGCTAGCTACCCCAAGTCAAATGGCATGATTTTCATAGTATTTTTCATAGTGAAAAGGGGAAAAAGAATGTGAATATGAAAAAACACAAATGCTTTTTTATCTGTTATTTCAAATATAAATCAACTTCTGTTTCAAAAACATTTTATTAATCTTCACACAAACAACTTACATGCTACAAAGAGTCCTTCCACATCTCTACCATTATTCTCACACCATTAAATAGAGGTTTTTTCTTTTGTTGAGAAATTTGTGGTATGAAATATAACTTTTTTCTTTCATTATTTTTCAAGTAACTAGCTCATTGTGAAAATGCTGAGATATTTAAGTTGAGAATCTTTGGGAAATAGTCTCTCTATTTCTATGAGGTAGATATTTTACTTTCCCTGAACTCCACTTGTGGAATTTACTATGTATGTTGTTATTGTTGTTAGCCGCTCATTATGAAAATACATAGCAGAAATAAAATTTTCTCAAAAGCACAAGGATTCCTCCTAATTTTTCTGTGCAAAGATTTCAGAGGGAACATTGTGACTCTTTAGAGTGTCTGTTTCAATTTTTTTTTTTTTAATTTTGACTTGATAAAGAATTTTAGAAACTAACAAAACTTATGAATCTTATGGTCTTATTCTAAAAATATATAAATGTACCAAAATTCTCTTTTAATCTTTTCATCGTAAATATGCCATGTAAAAGATTATCGGAAAATGAAAGAGAGTATGTATTTTCCATTAAATTAGTAGGTGTGTTCCTTCTTGATCTTTTCATTTTTACTAGATCAAATTGTAGTTTTTATTTCTACATGTTTTGACCGGGCATAGTAGGGTTCTTTTCATAGAGTAAGATGTTATGTAATTTCTCTTTTATTGCTTTATTTTTTTCTTTTGTTCTGCTATGAATTCCTTTGGATTTAATATAATATATAAAAATAACCATGGTATCTATGATTTGAAACTAAAAAAATGTTGTCTTTTGTAGGAACTAGAGTTGAAGAAAGAGGAATGACACACTCCATTGAGATTACCTCAATAGATAACCAAATTCCACTGCTTCTTCAAACTAAAAAAGATGAGGTATCTCTTTTTTTAATTTTATTATCTTACTTTTCTTTTGGATATTAAATATATAGATCATAATTCCTAAAACAATCATCTTCAGATTATTAAAATATATGACCAATTAATTAGTATCATGCATCTATGTGAACTTTTTCTTTTCAAATATATTCTTGATTAGTTTTTTCGACCTAATTTTAGGTCTATCTAAAATAAAATAATCAATTGATTATTTAAACATCTGAACTTAATAAAAGTGTGTCTCGTAAACATTCGAACACGACCTGAAATACTCTGTGTATCTTAACTACATATTTGAACGCATGAGATGTGATTCCAACTCATTTTTAGCTTTAAAAATGTCATAAAATTATTTAATTTTTACCCCTATAATCTTCCTCTATTTCGTTCCTAGTTATACCCTCATCCATCTCCATTTTCAGTCCTTTCTATACCATCACCATCACAAACGGAATTCATTCTGAAATTCCATAAATTGCAAGACAAAAAATTGTCTCTTATTCATTACAGATTGAAGAAGGGAGCAAAGTGGATCATTCAATCAACATAAATCAAATCTTTGAGAAAAAGTTTATGGATTTGGACAATTCATCCATTAAATCATGTACCATGTTCAAAGTAAATGTGTGCCTATGTGAATCAAATCCAGATGCTTATACACCAAAGATGGTCTCTATTGGTCCTTACCATAACAAAAATCCTCAACTTCGTCGAATGGAAAAGTACAAATTGTTATACCTGCGACGATTTCTTGGACGAAAAGAGGGGCTTGATGTGGAAAGTTGCATCAAAGAATTGGAGGGACTGAAGGAGGAAGCATTGAAGTGTTACGATGATGTAGAAACTGATGAATTTTGTCAAATGTTGTTGCTTGATGGTTGTTTTGTGGTTGAGTTTATTCGAGAGCGTTTTGAAGAGTATCCAGAAGAAGAAGACGAAATTCTAAATAGTAATGTTTTCATAATGCGAGACTTGATGTTACTAGAAAATCAACTTCCTTTCTTCGTCCTCGACAAGCTTCATGGCATGACAAAAGGAGATGATGAATCACCATTGGCAATACTAGCGTGTATCATTTGGCATCCCTTTTTTGTTGACTTTCCAGAACCAACCATTGAAACCTTTTTAGAGATTGCAGGAGGTAATATCAAACATTTACTTCATTTAAAACATGTGATTTTATGTCCTGGCAATCGCTTGAAAAAGCCAGAAGATGACCTACCGAGGCTTATAGAGGCGGGCGGATGTTATAATATAAAAAATATACTTCATTTAGTATGTAGACATCTTGGTCATGCTGGGGATGGCAAAGATAACAATGACCAAACGTGGCATATGGTCCTGCAAAATGCAACAGAGCTTTCTGAAGCTGGAGTGAACTTTGCAAAAGCCACTGTTGAGACAAGTATATTTGATAGTATAAAGTTCGAGAATGGATTGATGAAAATTCCTCGGTTTAGAGTCACAGATTCCACGGAAATCTTCCTGAGGAATCTCATTGCTTATGAGCAGCAATCAGTTGATGTAGAACCTAAACATTTCAGTAATTTTGCAAGTTTCATGGATAATCTTATCGAATCGGATAAAGATGTGAATTTGCTTTGCCATGAAGGAATCATAGAGAACTGGTTAGGAGACAACAAAGAAGTGGCTAACCTCTTCAACAAAATTGGAAATGGGGTTATTATTCCGGATTGTGACTTCTATTACGAAGAAGAATGCAAAAAAGCGGTTAAACATTGTAAAAAACCATGGAACAAAATGAAAGCAAATTTTTTGCGGAATTACTGCAGTAGTCCTTGGGTGGGAGCTTCAACTGCGGCGGCTATCGTACTTCTCATACTCACATTTATACAGACTATTCAACCTTTCATAGATCCCGTTAACAAGTTGTATGAATAAGTGTCTTTTTACAGCTTCCATTAATAAGTAGTATGTTATTTTCCCAATATATTCTAGTGTTGATATTTTTCATATCCCTTTTGTATTAACTTTTATAGTTAGAATGTTAATTTAGTTTATAATGTAAGGACCCGTTAAATATTTTAAGAATTGGTCCTATTATTTTCTTAAAATATCTCTCTCGTAATAATTTTAGTAGGTTTTTCGGACCATTCGTTGACTATGACTATTTAATTTAGGGGTAAAACATGACATTGGCCACCATTCTTTGTCTTTTATTATTATTATTATTATTATTGTTATTATTATTATTATTATTCAAGTTTTGATATATTGAGATAAATAATTAAATCATAAGTATATTATGTTATATCATTAATGTTCTTCCTTATGGGTGGAAGTTGAAATCATTATGTATATTTGTGTATGAGTCAAAATAAATAAAGGAAATAAATACTTGGTAGTGAGAATATTTAATGAATAGGGGTGGTTGAATAATGAGGTGTAATGTTGTAGCATTAGTGACAATTGCTCATAATTTATATATACCGGATATAATATTATTCTTTAAATTGTGAGAATTGGAATTATATTATTTGGAGGATTTAAGATTAAAAACTAGATTTGAAACTTTGGAAATTAATAACGAAATTGGTTGGTCTTTGGGTCTAGGCTAGACATATAGTAATGTGGATATTGTGAGTTTTGAAATCTTCTGGTGAGAATTTACTTGACTAGATAGCGGTGCTACGAGTTCCATTCAAAAAGGAAAGACCAAATTGTTAGATTGATCGTGATTTGACTAAGGCAGGTGGACTTTCAAAACTTTGAAATTATCGTAGAATTCTCAAATTTTTCTTTCTTCTACGTGTGATATGTGAAATATTTTAATATTTATAAGAAATGAGATGATTTAAAATGTAACTGTGAGTTGGCGTGTTATTATGGTACTTGAATAGATAAATGTGGTTAAGTGATGAGAATTTTATATTTTTGATATATATTGTCGTGGTTAGAGATAATGAGTGGATTTGTTTGTGGAATTTATGTCATATTCATTCATTTCATGACATGTATATTTGCATTGATTCCAGATAATAATATGAGTGAGATGAAAAATATTGGGACCAAGGTCTTTACCGGTCGATATATGATGCTGAGGTCTTTGTCGGCGAAATTAGATATTGAAAACTTTATGATGATATTGTGATGCCGAGGTCTTTGCCAGCGAATTTATGATGATATTGTGATGCTGAAGTTTTTGCCGGCGAATTTGTGATAATATTGTGATGCCGAAGTCTTTGTCGATGTGATGTTGAGATACTTTCAGTGATGTTACAACGCCGTTGCATAAGCATTGCATTTCACCATTGCATATTATTGCATAGAACGATGTTATTCTTGTGATTGATTGTATCATTTTTAGCTTGTGCTTTGGAATTGTGATATGGTGAAATACCATTTTTATTATGTATTATGTATCGTTAGGTTGGACTAATTTTCTGTGTGGGTTGTAGTCGTGGAGATTGATTGGGACGAAAGGAATTTGAATATTCTATTAGACTAACTTTGTTTTATTAGTTGACTTGCTGGGTACCGCGTGGTATTTGGTACTCACCCCTTGCTTCTACACTTATGTAAGTTGTGAACCCAGACAGTGAATAGTATTTTTCTTGATCCTCCGAGGTTTCCCAAGAGACGTAAAGAGGTAGCTGTTGTCATCTGGCTGACTCTCTTGTTCCTATTTCTTTTGTACTTGTTTTATTCGAGAAGAAGAACATTTTGGACTTGTATTTCTTTGATTTCTGTTTTTCTAGTGGCTTGTACACGTGACAACCAATCCTTGGGTGGTATTTAAGTTTATGAAAATTTTCAGCTTAAGTTATTTACTCTAGTTAATTACTTCCGCGCGATATGTTTATTATCCCTTTGAGTTAAGGCTGATTTGTTCTGGTGGGATTGAGCAAGTGCCATTACACCCAATTTTTGTTGGAAGAGGATTGCTATTAATATTTAGGAGGTAGGCTTTTAGGCTAAGGGAATTTTGGAAGAGTAGAAAGATTTTGGAGAAGAGACTTTTATTACTCAAACTTGTTTTTGATTTGGCTTGATACAAAATGAGCAATCCTACACCTATTTATACTTGACCACTTCCTCAATCAATGGCCAAGATTTATCCAACACAACTTTAATCTAATGGCTACATATCACCTTATACACAATTCTACAAAAATATCCCTTCTCTAGATCACTCCATACTTATCCATATCATTCTACTATTCTAAAGATATTTATAGAGCACATTTCTAGAACATGGGCCAAATGGGCTCACATTCTAAAAAACAGGCTAATTAGACATATAATTCTAAGTATTTTCTTAAGCCCAAATAATTATTACTAATCAAGTTTATTTAATTTTATTTTCAACAATTTTTGGGTCGTGCCAGTTGGTATCAAAGCCCTAGTTTCATAGGTGTCATGCGTGTGCAAGCCAAGTCTATATAGAGTCTTAAGGATTAGTATGGAGACGTCTGTATTTATTTTTGAGAGACTATGAAGACTATTAGAAAACTTCATTTTTATTCATTCTCTCTCATCGTGCGTAGTTATCCTCATTAGTAATGAGTGGTGCCTATGTTTTCTTGACAGATGGCAAGGATTAGAGTTACTACTACTGCTGGTAGAGGTAAGGCTACTGCCGAGACGATTGCTGAGATCCCAGTTAGAGGTAGGAGGATAGGTCAAGCTAGAGGTCGTGCTCATGGAGTGGCGTCAGTGAGAGGGCGTGCCCAATGAGTAGTACAGTTAGAGGGAAGGATAGAGAGGCTTTTCCAGAGTCACAAATAGATGTTAATGAGGATCAAGCCCTTAAAGAGCCCACAATTACACCTTTACTTCAGGACACTTTGTTGAGGATGATGAGTATGCTTGAAAACCTCACTTAGGGGGTGGTACGCAGGCATGTAGGGAATTTCCCAACCGAGAGGGGAAGAACAGGCTTCAGGGCAGCATCAGGGTGTAGTTCATCTGGATCAGGTGGGTTAGCCCCTAGTGATTCCTACACCACCTATTAGGATTTCACTAGGTATATTGTTGTTATTGTTGTTAGCTCATTGTGAAAATACATGGCAGAAATAAATTTTCTTTAAAGCACGGAGAAGCCTCCTAATTTTTGTGTGCAAAAATTTCAAAGGAAAAATAGTGACTCTTTAGTAGTGTCTGCCTCAATTTTTACTTTTTTTTGTTTGTTTTTTAATTTTGACTTGATAAAAAATTTTAAAAAGTAAAGAAACTCTTGAATCTTATGGTCTCATACTAAAAAGGCAAAATATATAAATGTATTAAAATACTCTTTTAATCTTTTAATCGTAAATATACCAAATAAAAACTTATCGTAAAATGAAAGAGACATCAGACAACTAAATTAAAAAGGAGATTGCCATTAAATTAGTAAGTGTTCCTTCTTGATCTTTTCATTTTTACTAGATCAAATTGTAGTTTTTATTCCTACATGTTTTGACAGGGCATAGTAAGGTTCTTTTGATAGAGTAAGATGTTATGAATTTCTTTGGATTAAATATAATATATAATAATAGTCATGGTATCCATGAATCGAAGCTAAAAAAATGTGTCTTTTGTAGGAACTAGAGTTGAAGAAAGAGGGATGACACACTCCATTGAGATTACCTCAGTAGATAACCAAATTCCACTTCTTCTTCAAACTGAAAAAGATGAGGTCTCACTTACTCTCAACTATACAAAATAATTTTTCCGCTTTCTTCACTGTAATTTTAGGTCTACCTCAAGGTCCTAACACGTTCACCAACCATAGTTTAAGCGGTGCATATGTAGGTCGGCATAGCACATGACCAAACGATGCTTGTTCTCCGTTTATTTGTGCTACTTGCACCGTTTGGAGAATATGTAGTCGTTTTTAATCTTATCAAGTTTTGTAGGACCATGGAACTTTTAACATATGTGTCGATCTTTTACAATATTCATCTTGTGAATATATTGAACTTTGACAATCTTAAGATTCACCTAAATATTATATTACTCGTCTTAAAATTAATTATTTATAAATAAAAGATGATCAACAAGATAGACACTTAGATTTGACTTCCATTGTCGCTTATATATTCAGTACTTCTCTTTCACCAATTTCACGCTCTAATTGTTGAATATATAGCTTGAAGTTCCTTGTATTGCAACAAAACAATGACTATTATCCATTATAGATAGAAGAAGGGAGGAAAGTGGATCATTTAATAGACATAAAGGAAACAAATGGTCAGGATCCATTAGTGTCACAAGCAAAGAGCTCTGTGAATCAAATCTTTGATGAAATGTTTGAAAATTTGGACAATTTGTCTATCAAATCTTGGACGATATTCAAAGTAAATGTGTGACAACATGAATCAAATCCAGATGCTTATACACCGAAGATGGTCTCTATTGGTTTTAGAAGTCATGTTTGTCATTTTTGAGGAACTTATTTTCCTAAAAAGGATTAAAATTTTTGAGTAATGGAACATGATAAAAATGTATTCCTCCATGGTGAAAACATCCCAAGTCAAATTTTAGTAATTAAAAATTAAGTAAAAATAAAAAACTTATATATAATCTAAACAAACATAATTAGGTTGGATGAGATTAAAGGGTGGGGTGATGGTGAGAGAGTTGGGGCCGAGGTGGGGAGGTGGGAGGTAGACCGGAGAGGCAAGAGTGGGAAGGTGATGTGAGGAGAAAACAATTAACATGAAATGTCACTTGTGAAACTTATTTTTTCTACTATTATTAGGAAAGACACTCGAAGGATCATTTTTTTCTCAACAGTGTTTTGGAAAGCCACCTGATAATTGAATTTTGTATAATTGGATGTAATTACATTGTCTAATCTATTTGGTTGACCATGTAATTACTTGGTCACCAGGTAATTGGGTGTAATTGCCAGGGGTAATTACACTCTCCAATTCACATCAAGAGGCTGTTAGTTGTTGGTAATTAATTACATGGTGTGATCATCACAAGTTGATTACTTTTTACTTTCTTCTTTTTATTTCTATTTTTATTTTTTCATTTAAATTCATTTTTCATTTTAATATTTTCAATTTTTTTTCATTTTTTATTATTCAAGGGTTTTCTGAAAATGTGTTTTCTTTTAAAATTTTTTATACTATTTGCATTTCATTTCCTTCTTATTCTCAATCTTTTACTTGATGTGATTCCATGTAATTTTTCATATTATCTACTTTTCTTATTTTTATGTTTCTTTTTTTCATTACCATAATTTGTTTAGATTAAAGTTGAAATCATTCTTAATTAAGGTTATAAACTTATACTTATCTTTTCTTTTAAATCATATTTATGTACATTGTATATTGAAAATTTTAAGTAAGAGTATTATGTAAAAATTTTTGTTTTGAATTTAGAACTTATCTTATATTTTCACTTTCATTTGTTAGGAGCATTGACTCAATATTTTACATTATAAGCTATTTTTTGGTTCGACTAGATAGATTATCCTTTTGTCTATTATTTAATAATTTTATGATATTTATTTCTATAATATTAATCTTTTCATAAAACATGCATTTCAAGATGTTCATAAAAATTTTGTTATTTTAATTTAGCGTAATTACATGAATTTGTAATTACTAGGTTTGTAATTACTATTCCAATAATTATACCAATTTCAATTACTACGTGGCTTCCCAAATAGATCCTAAAAAAATGTGGCATAAAATATTTTCCTCCACACCAAACACAACCTCAAGGTGTGTTCAATAATATTTTTTACCTTTTTCATCTTTGGCTGGTCAAACAATTTCAACAACATTTTTTCTAGAAAAATCATTCCTTAAATTAAGTACAATGACTTTTTAGCTCATGAAAGTAGGAAAAATAAATTATACAAATGATTGTTTTTCACTAATTATTTATGTTTAAAAAGAGTAAAATGTATAACAGATTTTTTTTTTATTCTTTTCCACTAATTAAAGATAGAAGAAGGGACGGAAGATGAGCATTTAATCAAAGACAAAAACAAATGTCAAGATCAATTAGTGTTACAAAAGAAGAGGTTCAGAAATCAAATGATCTTTCATGAAAATTTTAAGGATTTGGATAATACATGTATGAGATCCACGACCATATTCAAAGTAAATATGGGACTACGAAAGTCAAATTCAGATGCTTATACGCCAATGTTGATCTCCATTGGTCCTTATCATAAAAGGAATACTAAACTTAGTTCGATGGAGAAGTACAAATTGTTGTACCTACAATGGTTTCTCCGGCGAAAAGAGGGGCTTGATGTGGAAAGTTGCATTAGTGCATTAGAGAAAAAGAAAAGGTGAAGCGTTGAAGTGTTATGGCAACTTTGAGGATGATTTTGATGGTGAGTTTCCAGAAATGTTGTTGCTTGATGGATGTTTTGTGGTTGAATTTATTCGAGAGTACTCTGCAACCCTGGAAGAAGAAGAAGATGACAATATCATTGACTTGGAATGGATGAAGAAACAAGTATGTCGAGATATGGTGTTACTAGAAAATCAACTCCCTTTCTTTTTGCTTACTATGCTTCATGACATGACAAAGCATCGTACAAAAGTGAGCTTCTTGTGTAAGGTGAGAACGGCGTTACTTAATACTTTTCCAAAGGTGAAATTCAAAATCAATGAAGAACGACTCGATCATTTAGTTCATGCAGTACACAAGTTTTGCCAGCCATCAGGTTGTGATCATAATAGTGCTGAAGAAAACACAAATGCTAGCACGCGAAAAGAAACATTGTGAAATTAACCGCGTCAAAAGAACGCCCCGAGGACGTCAATATATGGGATTGCTATCACATTCCAAGTGCAACAGAGCTTTTTGATGCTGGAGTTAACTTCAAGAGTAGGAGGTGTGCCAGAAAAGAATGAGGATAAAACGGCATTATTCGATATCAAGTTTGAAAAGGGATTATTGAAAATCCCTTGTTTCGCAATTGAGGATACTATGGAAACTTTTATGAGAAATTTGATACCTTATGAGCAACATTCTTCTGAAGACGATGTATATCCTTATTTTTCAAACTATGCGCATATTATGACTAAACTTATTGGCTCACATAGAGATGTAAATTTTCTTCGCCAAAAGAGAATCATCCTTAAGGACATAGGAGATGACAAACACGTGGCCAGCATCTTCAAGAAACTTTCAGATGGGGTGGCAGTCACAGACTTCTACTACAAAGAAGAATGTGGCAAATTGATTCAACATTGTGAAAAGCCATGGAGTCAAATGAAAGCAAGTTTGAGGCACAACTATTTTCAAAGCCCCTGGGCAGGAGCTTCAACTTTGGCCGCCATCACACTTTTTGTATTGTTGAAATCTGGTGGCCCAAGTTTTCTTCAAACTTGGCAACTTACACAAATCCAGCATGTTATTTTTTTTCAACATTGGCAGTAGCTTTTCATCAACATTGGCTGCTTGTTGACATTCAACATTGGCAGTTTTTTTCATTCAACATTGGCAACAATTTCCAATTCTACATTGACAGCTTGCTGCTCATTTTTAATTCAACATTGTTGCATCTAGGGGTGTTCATGGTGCGGATTGGTGCGGATTTTTTAAAAACCAAACCAAACCATTAAATGCGGTTTTTTTTATA
>JAPFFP010045109.1:0-11873 GCA_026153255.1 Solanum medicagineum | reverse complement strand
ATAGTTGCCAGCAAATTTGACGGTCCTCGAATTCGAAGAGATCATGCTCCTGGCACTTCTAAGTTTTTCAGAAAAACACCAGCAAGTTCAAGTGCGAAATAGTGACATACCTTATAGTTACAACCACTCTTTTTGGGTAGAAGTTTATTAATATTTGATACTACATATTTTTTTTTTTTTGGGTTTACAACTTAATTACTTCTGTAGGGATTGCTAATTTTTGACTTGATCAATAGCAAACAACTGTTAAAATACGCATTTTGATATAAATTGATATTTTCTTTTATTTGTTGTTTATATTTCAAGTTTATTTTCAAAATATATCTTTAGGACAGATTTTAGTAGTTACGACATTAAACAGATATTTTTCAGAAATCTAGTTTTGTAGTTGTGGGGGGATGTACCAAAATGTAAACCATCATTATATACTAAAATTAATAAGAGAAGATGACACACAATGTAGACAAATTTTAGATACTGCTCATATACCAGATATGCTTAAAATGGTAAGGTACAACAGGGCCTTTAAAGGTGAATGAGAATATATTTGGAATAATTTTTGTTTCATTTTTGAATATAATGGTAAACTAAATTTACACACACACACACAAAAAAAAAAAAATCATGTAGCATGGGATTCTAAGTTACAATTTCTTTTCTTTTTTTAAAATATTACTTTAAAATCAAAATACATTTATCAAATGTACATATATACATTTTTGGTGTAAATTGGGATTAATATTTGTTTTACTTGTTAATATAAAGATAACCTGAGTTTATATCAAATTAAGTCATTTATCAGGGGGGTTCTAAGTTACTGCTATTTCCTTTAACGTTACAAAATTTGCATTTTGGCATAAATTGATATTATGTTTATTTGTTGTTTATATTTTAAGTTTATCCATAAAATATATACCAAATATAATTAAAATAGTAAGGCACAACCGATCTTTTGTAAAAGTGCATGAGAGTATATTGGGATTAATGTTTGTTTCATTTTTGAATGTAATGACAAACTAATTTATACCAACACAAAAAGTGTAGCCTGGGTTGCTAAGTTTTGATTTCTTTTTAAACATTGGTGTTAAATCAAAACAAAATTCTCACATGTACACATATAATTTTGGTATAAATTAAGATCTAATACATGTTTTACTTGTTAATATAAAGATAAACTGAATTTATACCAAATAAAGTCAAATGGTACATATACAGAATTTTTTATGTTAATTTGAAATAAAGAAAAAGGGTACATATACTTCAAGAGAAAGAAATTTTTATTCCATACTAAGTGCAAAAGCAAAACTCCAAGGAACAAATGTCTGAAATCCATAATTAAACAAAAAAAATACCAAAAAACTACTCATTCTTTTTTTTTTCAGAAGGAAAATTTGAACAAATTTTCTTGTTGTGTCCCTCCTTACCACATATGCTGCATGTAACTTTTGACCTCTTAAATTTAACATCGCTAAGTCCCTCCCATCGTACGCTAGGAGGTGTCCCTTCCTTTTTTTTTATAATCTGGTGGCAATAATTTAGGCTCTGCCACATAATTTGGTATATCTCATGTACTCTGACATGGAAGAGGCTCTATAGGAATTGCATATGTGTCACGAAAATTCTTGGTGGCATAATACTTGGAGGAATAATCTTCTTCATGTAAGCTCCTGTATCTCAAAACAACAATTGCATGTCCACATGGAATCTCGTCAAGTAGAAATCGTCCACAACTACATTTCTTGTTGCTTATAAAGACACTATATCGCTTTGCCGCATCAGAGACACTATGCAAGAACTGTATTGACGGTATTAGCTAAAAAATATTAAAAATTACCACAGAGAAATGAGTTTCTGAAAATGTTGATAAAACAATCCATACCTTCATATGATAAGAGAATTCAGCATTTTCATTGTGTTTAGCAGTGTACTGCTTTGTCAAATCTGTAGTAGTATTCTCAGTCTCACTACTGTGTCTCTCACCCCGTGTTTGAATCGTTATCCTCATAAAATCTAACAGTGACACAACGAAAAGTCTTTTTGCTAATCCATTTACATTATTAATTGACTCGGCTATGTTCCAAGTCAATGACCACACACGATTAATAGTTGAGTGTCTCTCGACCACTTTGAATATCTAACTTCAAACACATAAGGTCGTATCCTCCTATCAATTGTGTCAACTCTGCCTAGCAACTCCTTAAATTGTTGAAGTGTATACACCTTTACCATTGCAAAAAAAAAAGCTTCCTCAAGTCCTCCACATTTCTATGAAAATTGTTTACGACGTTGCACCACAAATGTCAAATATATGCGTAATGTTCTATCTTTGGATAAACCTTTGCAGTACCATTCCATATACTCTCATTCCTATCAGACACAAAATACATATTTTCGATTTTGTCGAATGCTTCCTTAAATTGTTCAAAGAACCAACTCCAGAAAACATCATTTTTGGAATTGACTATAGCATATGCAAGTGAAAGTATGTGACCTGTGATGTTAGGAAAAAAATATTTTATGCAACATAACTCATTCTACAAATCAATTAATACATAAATTATATATTGTACTTAAACCATAATAACATGTAACTTGTATAAACCATCAAATATATATATATATATATATATATATATATAATATTTCGCTTTATACAAAAAGTATGCAGTTTTCGCACTTCCAGGGTCCGTTGTGCTTGCGATTAGTCTAGTCCCACGATATGCACTTCTCAAGGCTGCTCCATCAACAACTACTATTGGTCTACAATACTCCCAACCTCTGATAGATGCCTCCAAAGCAACAAAAGCATATAAAGTCGATTATCCTACTTTCTCTTTAGGCTTACAACAAATTCTGGGTATGTTTCCTTTAATGTATACAAATAACCTGGCAATTGTGCGTATGATTGTGCAGGATCCCCTCTCAACATCTTTAATGCCTTTTCGTTAGCCCTCCAAGCCTAAATATATGTCAAATTTATACTATGCATCTTCAACATATCTGCTACAATATCTTTGAGAGTGTATATTGTCTTTGGATTAACAAATTTATCCAATATAATAGCTATCACCATATTCGTTATCCCTTGTCGTCTTGCATAAACCCTATCCCTAGCGGAACATGTGTGATTACCACAAAATTTCTGTATCTTGAAAAGTCCTGATTGATTCATTCTTGAAGTATTCATTATTCACGAACAATTTTTGGAAGGACACATTAGGTAATGACTATTCACCATGATATGAATTATTACAAATATTATATATAATATGCAAAAAATAATATAGAAATAATTAGGACATTACTAGGAAGAATTAGACCGTTCCTCAATGAATCGAAATTTGTGAACTACTACATAATCTCTCATCACCTTAACAAGTGTTTTTTTTATTCTAATACACTTGTTTTACTTTTACGGTTAAATTTGATGCCTCTGAGATTATATCTGATTCTCCAGTAACCATTGCATCAAGATCTTCAATTGTATTCATTCCAATCAACCGTACCACATCAGTGGAGTACAAATTTGGCATATTTGATGCTGGTATAACCAAATCTCAGGTTGTTCTACAATTACCCCATACTCCATAGGATCCATCTCACGACTATTCATTGTAACACACATAGGGTATTTTAAAAAAAATGATGCTCTTTTTGATCCAAGAAGACGCGAACACCCATATCAATATGCATACATATTGGTGGACGTCTTTGACTAATGATATACTTAATTTCCAATGCATGCATACAGGTATCAACACCTATCTACGCATATATTAATTCAATTAGACCTTTATATAGAGTGCGTGAATCGTAAATAATTACTTTCACTTAAAATCTACATATTTCCCTGCATAAACACATTAAAAAATATAGTAAAACATCAATATACTTACGCATAATTCCATTAGCATCATATACTAATCGGAATTTTTCATTAACAACAGTTTCTGAATTTTTTCTCAACGTTAAATTTGAATTTGCAACGGAACTATACCAAAAAATACTACAAATAGTCTAACCTGTCGAATCCTATCTACCACTGTGTTGTATTAGAATGGATACGGAACTGTCAATCTTCATTGTTAGTCGAATGATATCCCAGCCGTAAACAAAATGTAAACAGTAAAAAAAAAAATGAAAATGATAATTACTCTAAAAAATACCAAATATATTTTGAAAGATAAAAGACCATAATTAATTTGATCTAATTTGAGAGATTTAAGGAAGTGAGATTTATTTCAATTTATCATTTCCTTAAAATATGGCAATCACCTCTTATTAAATATTTTTTTCTTTTTCGTTTATTTTTAATCCAAATAGGAAAATTAAAAATTGCTATAGGCTGAAATTTATTTCTGTTAAAACCAGAAAGAAAAAAAATGCTGCTACAACTTGAATTATATTATCTTATAAATACTACTTATAAAAGTTTTTCGACTTAAAATATGTCTAGTACAACACAAGAAGAAATCTAAGGAAATATAACATCTATTATGTATATATAAAAATAATATTTATTATTTATGAACTTATTATCCGTTGAAGGGATTCATATTCATATGTACATTTGATAGAGTTATCAACTACATACCCAGGATGTGCTCTTATACAATACATAAAACGGAAAAAGGTTGTATTTGTCATTTTACTATCGAAAATAAGTTATATTTTTTCTTCATTATACTTTTTCAACAAATATATCCTACATATCGTACTGTAAATCTAACAATGATAGTGAATGTGGCAGGAGTGGGTGTAGGGCGAGTTTGTCTTAAACCTTGAAAATTTCAACCCCTTTGCTCCATGTGACATCTTTCTTCAAATCGTTCAGCATAAATATTTTTTTTTTCTATTCTTTCAATTACGTATAGTATTACTTTCCTTTCCTATGATAATGTAATTTTAAAAAATGAATTTGCAGATTTGACTGTAAAAAATATTATATAGAACAATAATGGATGAATTTTAAAGGCCATTTGAGTTGATAGGAGAGAAAATGATTGATGCTGCAGTATTTTGGTATATATTATGCTAAAAGATTAACCCAAAGGGGTTGAAAAGTTAGAAAAAAAATTAAAAATTTTAGTGTCATGTTACCTTCTTTAGTAATTTTTTTAATAGTCATTTAAAATTTTAGATAAATTTATCTTTAACCCACATTTATTTATGTCAATTGTCCTAACATAAAATTTAAACAATAAATTAAAATACGGATATAAATAATTCAGTTTCAATCAAGGAAAACATATTTTAATTATTATTGTTGAGTGTTGATTAAATAACAAATCTAAATTAGTTGAAAATATAAATCCAAAATATTTATGCTAGCAAAATCATTGTTGAAGTTTCAACAATTTATTTCAATCCCGTAATTGCTCTGCCTTGCTTAAAATTTTAAAATATTTATTCGTAACAACCCTTTCCTGCACGAAAATTCACCCGCTCTGCCTCATTCTGTGAAGGCTTAAATTTTCCCTATATCTATCCCACCTTGTTCTATAATTATCTCTATTATGACTTATATATTTTATATTCTTATTTAATAAAAAATAGCCTTATTGTAACCTTTAATCCACCTTTCTACCCACACCCAGATCACTCTCATTTTTCCTTCTAATTGAAGGATTTTATTGAGCCTCCAAAATCAATTTTGGTTCCACAACTATCTAATCTTTCTTCTCCCCCAACTCTTTCATCTTTCCTTATGCAACACAACCAAAGTTTATTAGATATATTTTTTTTATCAAATTATTATAGATAAGACATCATATAACATAGCACTCTTCACTTAATCTATTAGAAAATTCTCTTTGATTGACTTCTTCAAGAACCCTGAGGATCCTACCTTTGTTGTTTATCTCAATATGGTTGGCCACATTCCTATTTCTAATCTTGGTATATCTTCAGTTCTTCTTATCATTCTATTACTACTTGATCTCATCATGGAATAACTTGTTCGACCTTTCTCCTTACCTTTGAAATTATAGTAGAATCTCGTGCATTGAAAGATGAAACCAAGGTTTAAAAATAGGTGTTTCGAAAATTTTGACCCAGGGTACCAATCAAGAAACACTTGACGGAGTATGATACACACCACCATCTGTGAAGGGGCTCGTGAACGGGCTTATTAGTGTGATTTGGTGTAAGGTCCCTGTCACGATCCAAGCCTAGGGCCTAGACGTGACACTGCGTAAGGGGAACCCGAAGGGACCCCGGGCGAGCCTTTTAGTAAATCATTACACATCCTTGGTCGCGGAAGCAATAAAATACAACGAGAGATAGCAAATAGGGATAACGGGGGCTAAGGGACATCTTTAATATCATAATCAACAAGAGTAAAGAGAGAGAGGGAGTCAAACTTATAACATTACACATGACATGTCCAACAACGCATCTACTACATAGATAAGAGCAGGGACCAAGACAAACAACTGGGCTAACCCTCATAGTCCACATTTACATAAAAGAAAGGTAGTCGTAGAACATAACATGAGACAATAAGCAACGTCTCCGGAATGGAGGACTCACCAATAAGCTTGAGTGGAATCATACTAGTCACGTGGATGGGGATGCTCAAGTGGGGCTCCAGTTCCTACATGGTGACATCATGTAGGCATAGAGTATGTGTTAGTACGTTTGAATGTACTAAGTATGTAGGATGCAATGTAATAAGTGATAAGCACCATAATCAAAATGCATAGCATAGGTAATGAATAATCATATAGCAATATGGCATGTATGAATGATGCTTGAAGTAAAACCATGCTTATGTAGAACATAATCCATGTGTAAGGAGATACCACTTTAGTGAATATTCAAGGCCTATCACCTCCTTGGAGAGGTGCTAAGGTATAAACCCCCAACATGGTTGATGAGGTATGAACCAACCTACATAGTTATCAAGGTATAAACCCCTTGATATGGTTGCACAGCCCTGCCACACCTCGAGCGAGGTGATCGAGGTACAAACCCCTCAACATGGTTACCCGAGCCTACAACCTCCCGAGTGACTCTTGGTCATTTTCCCCACGATATAGAGATAATATCACATACATACATTCCTTTCATCATCATATAGTCATTTAACTCATAAGACATGCATTAGACCTTCAATTCCTTAAGAAATCATAATCCGCGATTGTTATACAAAGTGGCTGGAGTGCATGAATGAGATGAAAAATGAAGGCTTAACCGGTCATGAGTGCTAAGACAACAACGTTTGAATACTTGTATGTTGAACTGGGTGAAAAAGATGGGGAGAAGAGATTGTTTAGGCTCGCGAAAGAGAGAGAGACAAGCTCTCGACTTGGACCAAGTGAAGTGCATCAAAGATGAGGAGGGTGAGGGGTTGGTGGGTGAAACTTCTATTAAGTAAAGGTGGCAAACTTACTTTCATAAACTCTTAAACGAAAAAAGAGACAAAGATATTGACCTAGGTGATTTGGCGCACTCCGATTATCATCGAGATTTTAGTTACTACATGTGTTTCAGAGCTGAGGAGGTTGGACATGTTATTAGTACGATGAACAGAGAGAGAGTGATAGGACCCGATGAGATTACGGTGAATTTTTAGAAGAGCACGATTGATGATGGTATAGAGTGATTGACTAGGTTGTTTAATGCTATTTTAAAGACGACTAAGATGCCCGATGAATGAACGAGTACAATGATCTCATTATACAAGAACAAGGGTGATATTCAGAACTGTAACAATTACGTGGGTATCAAGGTGTTAAGCCATACTATGAAGGTCTGGGAGAGAGTGGTGAAATTGAGGGTGAGGAAAGGAGTACATATATCTGAGAATCAGTTCGGATTCATGCCGAAGCGGTTGACTAGTGAAGCAATTCATCTTTTACAGAGACTAGTGAAGAAATATAGAAAAAGAAAGAGGGACCTTTTATATGGTGTTCATTGATCTTGAGAAGGCATAAGACAAAGTTTCGAGGAATGTCCAATGGAAGAGGCGAAAGGTGTTCCAATAGTCTATATTAGGGTGATAAAAGACATGTATGATGAAGCCAAAATTCGAGTAAGAATGGTGAAAGGAGACTCAGAGTATTTTCCTATTGAGATCAGACTTCATCAAGGATTTGTACTGAGTCCTTTTCTTTTTGACTTAATAATGGTTAAGCTGACGCTATTTATTTAGTACGAGATTTCATGGTGTATACTATTTGTAGATGCCATAGTATTAATTGATGAGAATCGCGGTAAAGTTAGTGATAGGTTGAAGGTTTGGAGACATAATTTGGAATTCAAAGGGTTCAAATTGAGCAGGACCAAAACAAAATACTTGGAGTGCGAATTCAGTACTAGTATTGCAAGGAATGAAGCAGTCAATAAAGTGAGGCTTTCCACTTAATCTATTCCTAAGAGAGATGATTTTAAATATCTTGGGTATATCACCAGAGCAGTGGCAATATCGACGATGATGTCACACATCATATTTGGCAACATGGATGAAATGGAGACTTGACTTTGGAGTATTGTGTGATAAGAAGATACCCTTAAACTTAAGGGTAAGTTTTACAGAATGATAGTTAGATAGTCTTTACTATATGGGGTGGAGTGTTGGCCAATTAAAATCTCACATGTTCAAAAGATACAGGTTGCTAAGATGAGGATGTAAGATAGACGTATGAACATACCTAAGGGAATAAGATTAGGTATGAGACCATTCAGGGGAAGTTAGGAATGGTCTTTGTGGCAGAAAAAATAAGAGAAGCGAGACTGTGATGATTTGGGCATATACAGAGAAGAAGTGCTGATACTTTTGTTCGTAGGTGCGAGAAGTTAGATTTAGGGTTTAAGCGGAGAGGTAGAGATAGATCAAAAAAGTATTGGGGGAGGTGATTAAATAGGATATGGTGTAGCTTCATATCACTGAGAACATGACCGTAAATAAAAAGAAGTGGAGGTCGCATATTAGGATAGAATATTAGACGACTAGTAGGGAAATGATGATGTTTGGCCTTGTGATATAGTAGATTAGTAAAATAGTTGTGTCTTTATATATTGTATTGTTATTATCTGTCATTCATTTTGTTACTTTTATTGTCTGTATAAATTATCATTTGCGTTCTATTCTAATTGTTTGGTTTCATATCTAGTATTTTTTTATTTTGGAGATGATAATTTTTTGATGAGGATCTTTCGAAAACAACTTCACTACATCATAGGTTTGCGTACATTTTATCTTCCCAAGACCTACTTGTGGGGATTTTACTAGGTATTGTTTTATTTATTAATGAGTGATAATGCAAAGCCAAAGGTATTTAAGTTTTTTTTTTTTTGAATACAAGATAATCATATACTGATTTTCTCTCAATTTTATACAAACTTTTCATAAATATGATATTTTCTAAAACCACTTTTTCATTCTATAAATTCAAAACGCCACTATAGAAAGAAAAAAAAGAAGAAAAATGTTAATATTTTTAGTAGTGGGTGATAGTACAAAGTCAAAGATTTATTTCTCTGAATTATTCATGTTCATTCCCCAAAAATTAAATTTATTGTACTTTTTTTGAATTAAAGATAATCAAACTAAAATTACTTAAATTAAATTACCTTTACTAAATAGACTTTGTTATCTGCATATATATACATATAGAAACTTTCCCCGTTTGTACCAAAAAAGTCCTTCATTTCTTCTTTTAAATTCTTCTTCTTTTTTTCTTTTTCTAAATAATCGATTAGTGCAAATTTTAATCTTTCAGTCAAAAGTGAATGTGTTTGAAAGTAATTTTGTATCATTAGAGGGCTATCAACTGTAGAGATTTGCATCCCTTTCAAGCCGAATCAATTTTATAAAGTAAAACACTTAAATTGACATGACGCACACTATTTTTCTTAGAAGTTTGTTCTCCACATTCTCTCTCTTGATGTAGCAACAAATTTCTCGGCGAACTTGTCCCTCTCTATTTTCTCTGACGAATTCACCTGACTTGATGTCGACGACTCCATTTATGTTGGAAAACTTAATATTTCTCTGATTTTTTTGATTTCATAATAATCTTCTCTATCACTTTTTCCATCGTAGAGGGAAAATTTCTTTCTTTACCAATTTTCTTTTCAGAAAAGCTTCTGTGTTCTTCTTTTCTAGATTTTACCGTTGTACTCGATTCGATGATCCTCTACTTTTTTCAGCGAATTTCAATCATTTTTTTGGCAACATCCCAAATTAGGTCGTCGATCTATAGTTCTCCAGCGAGTCCGGCGAGATTATTTTTTTCCAACGACGACAAGAATCGGCGAAGTCCCCAAATTCATACTATCCAAGATTTGGATTTTTGAATTTCGTATTTTGGGAACCTATTGAGTTGTTGGCTCACTGAAATTTGAGAAGAAAAGTTTCTCTTTGAAAGTATTTTTCAGCGACCTTTAGTTTTCAGTCAGATTCTTCGCGATACGAACATTATTCAGGTGATATCTTTCATTTTTCTCAGTTTATATATATTTCTTGATCCCTTCTTGTAATATTTTTTTAATCATTTCTTGTTTCCTTGTTCAATTTTTACATATTTCTTGCTTGTTACATAATATCTTGCAATAATTCTCTTTCTTGCATATTGCATATTACGTATACTTCTTGCTTGTTACATATTTTTTAATATATTTTATTCTTGTTATATTTCTTGCTTGTTACATATTGTTTTTTGTCTTAATTTCTTTTTATATTTTATAGGATTGTAAGATGAGTCAATTTATTATTATAAATTATGGTTTAGAGTTTATTGTTTTGTATTGTTGGGTTGTTGTCTTTGTGAGATTGTTTACTTTTTATCCTTTATATTTTGTTGAATTAACAGTTCTTAGTATAGTTTAGTGGCGTAGTTGGGTTGTTGTCCTTGTGAGATTCTTTACTCTTATTCTTTATATTTTGTTGAATCAGCAGTTCTTAGTATAGTCTAGTGGTGTTGGAGGTTGATAGTGGTTAGGGTCATATGGTCAATTGGGGTCGGAGGCTAGGAGTAGTAGTGGAAAGAGATGAACAGACTTACTTAGACTAAAAGTATGGACATGGAACATAGGATCACTTATAGGGAAGTCTATAGAGCTAGTGAAAAATCTTAAAAGGAGAGAAATTAATATAGTGTGTGTTCAAGAGACCATATAAGTAGATAGTAAAGCTCGAGACATAAATTTAAATTATGGTCGAGTGGCTCTAGGGATAGAAATGTAGAAGGTATCCTAATAAATGAGGACCTTAGAGAGTATGTGGTTGAGGTCAGGAGTATTAATGATAGGATTATGTCTATTAAACCTGTAGTCGGTAGTCATACTATGAATACAGTTACTGCATATGCGCCCCAAATGGGTTTAGATGAGGAAGTCAAAAAACTCTTTTCGGAAGATTTGGAGGAGGTCGTGAGAGGTATACCTGACATGAAAAAGATCTTCATTGGGGGAGATTTTAATGGGCATATCAGTGCTACTTCTAGTGGTATTGACAATGTCCATGAAGGCTTTGGTTTTGGAGAGAGAAATGGAGGTGGAATGTCTTTCTTGGACTTTGGTAAAGCTGTTGAGTTGGTTATTGCTAATTCATGCTTCATGAAGAGAGAAAATCGCTTTGTTACCTTTCGTAGTATGGTAGCTAAGAACCAAATTGATTACTTACTCCTCCGGAAGGATGATAGGAGTCTTTGTAAGAATTGCAAGGTAATTCCAAGTGAAAATATTTTCACTCAACATAGGTTTCTAGTAATGGACTTAGAGATTAAGAGGAGTAAAAGGAAGAAGGTTATTTATGCCCAAACGTGGATTAGATGGAGTGGCCTGACTCCTACCCTTTCTCGAGAAATGAGGGATAAGTTGAGTAATTTGGGGGATTGGAGTAGCAGTGGAGATGTGAACACTATGTG
>JAPFFP010045108.1:0-11873 GCA_026153255.1 Solanum medicagineum | reverse complement strand
GTATAAAATTTTGTTTCTATATCAATCAAAGTATAATCTTTATTTAATATATCATAGTATTCTTCTTCATACATTTCATCCTGCTTTCTACAACATTTTTGATCATCCTTACATTCATTACAACAAGACTGCAAGTGTTCTTGGCCTAGTGTATTGGAAGATGCTGTCTCTGATTTATCATTAATGTGCCTTCTTTTTGTCTATATTTTTGTTGTTTGTACCACTGTGTGAGTAGTATATTTAAAGAATACTACTCCATCCATTGTAATCAAATAATTACCATTGTTATGTAATATGAAATGTAGTCCTAGCCAAGGTATTAAAGTCCCACTTTTCAAAGGTTTTAATGATTTCAATGAAGCATTAGACTATGCCAGAGGAATATTAGGGTCTAACTATTATATTCTCCGCCCCTTGGACATAATCCAGAAAAGACCATCCAGTATAATATCCAAAAAGACACTAACAAAATTATTTTTTGTGACCATTGCTCTTTAATGATCGAGAAATTTAAAAGATTGACTTTTAAAAATGAAACACTAATGTAAACAAATATCAGACTCATAGAAAAATTATAAATAATGGGAGAACACCTACGGACAGTAAAATTCAAGTTATATCACACATAGGTAAACATGGATGGTCATAACAAAAATCACCCGAGTTCTGTATCTCCAATGAAAATAGATGAGATGAGTATGCATTCCCCAATGAATACAAATAGATTCACTGTGTCGGATATGGCCACAGCTAGTCCGGTTCAGTTGGCAGCCGGTAAAGACTTATTAAATCTGTTGATGGGTGTGCATTCCCAAATGAATGCAAGCAGATCCACTGTGTCGGATATGGACACAACTATTCCGGTTCAAACAGTAGTCGATAAAGACTCATCAAATCCGTTAATGGCGGACACTTTGCTAAAAAGTGTTACTAATGAGAAAAAATTACTAATACTCCCCGCAATGCTAAGAGGTGAGTCATGTAAGAAACAAACAAGTAAATCAAGAAAGAAAAAATGAAAAAAAAACTAATAGAAAAACTTTGAAAAAATATTTTGCAAAATACTAAACAAGAGCTTCAAGACCGGTATGAAGACGTAAAAGAAGAAAGAACATAGTATGCCTTATATGACGAGGTTCATGATGGAATAAATGATGATTTGAGAATGAGCCTCGATTCAGTCGCATTTCACAACTTAGACACGTGAACGATTATAGCAGAAAACAACAAAATAAGAAACCAACGGAGTAGATGTGAAAAGATAAGAAATAGTGGCAGACAAGAAATATTACGACAGACAAGGAATATTTTGACAACCAAGAAAAGAGGTCATATAATGACCCGGATATCGTACGACATTGTTGGGCCTTGATAAATCTCGTTTCGGACAAAGATTGGACCAAGTATGACTCAAGAGAAACCACACGGCCAGTGTGGGGTCACACGAGCTGTGTGGCTTTAAGTGAGACCACACTTGGCCTCAAACCATGCATGTTGGCCTTGGGGTGGAGTTGCAAGCTAAGATATACCTCACTGGCACCCCACA
This sequence comes from Solanum medicagineum, assembly GCA_026153255.1. NCBI lineage: Eukaryota > Viridiplantae > Streptophyta > Magnoliopsida > Solanales > Solanaceae > Solanum > Solanum medicagineum. Next base: position 10,327 of record JAPFFP010045108.1, on the reverse strand, counting down.
CGGGCCGTATGACACTTCCCAGGCCATGTGGAGGAGCCGTGGGGTGGCATAGGCTTGAAATCCCCATCATTGGGGCTAAGTGGAGCCACACGACCAGTCACACGGGTCGTGTGGTGGGTGATGGGCCGTTTGGCCTTTCGTGGAGCTTCCGTAGTGAAACTATTCTAAGTATGGGGTCGCCAACTTGTAACTTTTTCATGAAATTTTCCTAAGGTTGGGGAGACGGGAGCACCACATGGACCGTGTGGCTTCACACGGCTCGTGAAGGATGCTCGTTTGGTGGTTCTTGCGAAATAATTCTAAGTATTGGTTCAATGTCAGAATTTCCAGAAAGTTTTTCTAAGTGTTGTTTCTTGGGCACTCCACACGTGTGGAGTGCCAGACGGACCGTTTACTCTTCAGTCAAGTGGCTTCCGGTAATTTTTTACTCCGATTTATTAATGGTGTTTTCGTAAATTTGATTATTTCTTTTGGCCTTTTAGGACTTCCTATGCTATTCTAAGGTCATCTAAAGCCCTAAAACTTATTTCAAACATTCAAATCACTCTACATATTTTAAAAAAAAAGTACTCTCAAAGGCTTTCCATAAAAGAACTCTTGGGATTTTAACATTTGAGCTTGGGAATTCAAGTCTCCTTCAAATTTCTTGGGAGTTTTCTTCATCTTGGTGAAGGTATGTGGATTTTGATCCTTGGTTACTTCCAATCAAGGAGACCCAAATTATTTTCAAGAAAACTACATGAATTTTTCTTACTTTAATTTAGGGTTTTAAAATATTTTAATTCCTTAAATTCCAATCATGAATGGGTTATGTTCACCTATGGATCTAAAGATGAATTAAGCTTTGAAATATTGAAATACATTTTTATTATAAATATTTGAATATGCATGGTCCTTAAATGTTTGAATCTAAGCATGAGTGATTATATTATGATTTTAAATGTGGATTTAACTATGTTTTTACTTGATTTTCTTATTATATTGATGGTTTTAGATTGAATCTCAATTACCCATTCTATTCTCACATCATTCATAGCATATGCATTCATGTTCATGAGAATTTATGAAAATTATGTTATGGGTTAAGCACAATTATGTTCTATGATATGATTTTGATAAGATATTGATTATGACGATATTGTGATCACATATATGCCTATTGAATATGACTCTTTGAGCATTTTGGGTGCTTGCACCATTTTGTATATGAATGAACTATTCCTACGCATGAGTATATTGACTATGAAATTATGTTTTGGCCTTTAAGCCTAAGAATGCATTGAATGGTTTTGGAATGACTATTGTCTCTGAAAGCATGTATATGTATATTATAAGTATTTTTGTGGGATGACAACTTAGCAACAATGGGTTGAGGGAATGCTCTCTTTCCTTGAACTATGTGCCTAGCATATGTTCCTTTCCGAAATAGGGATATCCGTAAGAAAAGTTGCCTCTGCAATGGGGATGCTCGTAACAAAAGTTTCCTCCAAAATGGGGATGCCCGTAAGAAGAAGAAATGATATGATATGATATGATATGTTACATGCGAAAATCCTATCCAAAATAGGGATGCCTATAAGGTAGGTTGCTTCATAGGAAATGTGGATGCCCGTAAGGTGAAGTATGGTTTACCTTTAGCAAGTAGAACACCTCTTTACCGATGAGGGGATTTCATCGAAATTCCAAGTAATAGCTCACTTGGTCTTACTTATATGAGCATCATTTGCATTTCATGCTGTCACGACCCAAGCGTACGACCTAGACGTGACACGACGAATGGGGAACCCGAAGGGATCCCAAACAAGCCTTTTAGCATATCGTCACATATCCTTGGTTGCGGAAGCATACAAAGACATATAAAAATAGAAGTAAGGGCAATGGGACTAAGGGAAAAACTTGCATAAACATCAAAGTCAAAAGTCAAGAGTCAACTCATACATAGTACACACCTTGTCCAACATAAACCTCTAAAACTTAAAAAGAGCGGGGCCAAGACAAAGTAACCGGGCTCACCCTCATATTCAAACATAACACAAGATAGTGTCTCAATACATAGGTAACAAAGAAAAGACATAAACCAAAGTCCCCGAAATAGAGGACTTACCAACAAGCTTGGAATAGCACCGCCTAGCCACGTGGAATAGGAGGATGATCAACTCGGGCACCAGTTCCTACATGATGATATCATGTAGGCAAGAGTATACGTTAGTACATTTGAATGTACTAAGTATGTCGGATGCATTGCAGCAAGGGATAGGCATCATAAGCCAAAATGTAAAACGACAGACAATAAGCATATTATAGCGAGTGACATGTATGATCAATGCATAAGTAAATCATTCTTAAGTATATCATGCTCATATAGAATATCATATATGAAGAATGAGACCAAGCAAGCTATCCAAGGTATAAACCCCTTGGTGGTTGATGGTGGTCGCACCCCGCCATCCATGGTGACGAACTATAAATCCCTCGCATGGTTGATGTTGGTCGCACCCCGCCATCGCTGAGGTATAAACCCCTCACATGATTGATGATGGTCACATCCCAAACATCCATGGGTAACGAAGTCTAAACCCCTCGTATGGTTACCTGGGCTCTTTTCCCCCTAGATCGGGCATGGTCTATGCACACTTTATGTATGATCCACCATAGGCTCTAATGCAATATCTCATGTAGGAATAAGAATATACATAAGCTCATTTCATTATCATAACATCATTCATATCATATCTAATGCTTTGGACCTTCAACTCCTTAAGAAACTATAACCAGACATTTTATCAAACACCTTAGGGGCGTCTAATGGGCGTAAAAGAGCATGCAATTTTGAGATGAAATCATACAGGAAAATCAGTGATAAAGCCTTTAATCAAAACTTGCAACACCCCCATATCAAAACCCCTCATCAAATCCAACATCAGATCCAAGATTTGAAGGTCAAAACATGCTAAAACCACCATACTTTCATAAACTAAAATCACTGTGCAGTAAATTTCTCAATATTCAAGACCCACATTGAAAATCACTTCAAATCATGCAATATTAAGTAAAAGAGGGTTTAGGCACCATGAATGGAAGGACCCAATGGTTCAATACCACATACCTTAGCTTTGGAGAAGTTCTTGGTGAAGGTTGACATTGGAGACTTGAAGCTTGAAGAGAATCCTTAAATTCGGATGAGGGTTTTGGGTCTTGAGTTTGGGGAGTAAAAATATGACAATGAGTGTTGGGTTATGTTTTGGGGAATATGAGAGTGATAATTGATTAATTATGGATAAAAATACGTTTGGGAATTTTGGGCCCAATACTTAGAATATTTTTGACCATACTTAAAAACTGCCAGGTGACCAAAAACACATTTTCGTGTCACAGAGAGGATGCAAAGATGATTTTACACTATGGTGTGCCCAAGGCGCGTCGCGGTGGCATTGCGGAAAGCCCTCTGGAATTCATCCCTTAAAATTTTATAATTGCTATTCTTTCTCTCTTAAATTGAGGTTAGACCCTTTTTCCCCTAATTTGGACCCTCTGATTAAAAAATATGAAGTCAAATTTTCGAAATAATGAACGAATTTTTAGATATAAAGATATCAAAATTTTGGGTATTCCGAGGCACATTTTTGGGCACTTTTTGGGGTCATTTCACATGCATCATGAATTTCATATCATCTTGTTATATTGCATTATTTGATATTCAATTCTTTCTATATTATGTGTCCTTGCCATCTAACTTTGATATACAGGTTTTGGTAAGTTCATGCATTGCATCCCGCATACATAGTACATTCAAATATGCTAATGCATACTCTTGCCCACATGATTTCACCATGTAGGGACCGAGGACCTTGATCATCCACCGTTCGACACTTAGCTTGAATTTCGAGAGTTATTTGTAGTGGTGAGTCCTATCTTCCATGGATGAAACACCATCTATCTACCTATGTTACTTACTTCTCTTTATGTATTTGATGGTGAGCCCGAGGTATGCCTTAGCCCCCGACCCATCTATGTAAAGGCATTGTTGGACACCTTGTAAACCTCTTTATGATATATGCTATTATTATGGTTAAGTCTAGGTTATGAATTTGGTTATCTTTGACTATTGTTATGTGATTTGATCATATGTTTGATGGAAAGATCCTAAGTCCCAAATTACCTCTGTAGTGTGAATCCTATGTACCCGGCCCATAGTATTTATGTGCTATGTACTATGTGAACTCATGTAAATCCTTTTCCCTACGATGTCCCCATAGTGTAAGTCCTATTTTCCCATCCCTTAGAACTATGTGTTAATTGTTGAGTGGCTTCCGAACTGATGATGCAAGTTTTGGTATCTTGAGGCTTGTTTGGGGACTCTCAGGTTATGTCTAGGCCCTAGGTCCAGGTCGTGACAAATATGGTATCAAAGCCCTAGGTTTGTAAATGATCCTCGGAGTCCAACGTGCCGCGTCAACTAGAGTCCTATTTATGGGTGTCAAGTGCACCATGCCTATAGGTGGGAGACTATGAGGACGTTTTAGGAATTGTCTCACTTCTTCATGTCTTATGTCGTAATATAAATAGTTCGTTTCACTTTTGACCTGTATCCTTGCTCTATTTCAGAAGATGCCTCGTGGTAGACTTGTTAGACCAGCCCTGGCTAATGAGTGTCAAGCACCTCAAGGGCCTATAGATAAGCCTATCTCTAACGGTTAATTTCGTACGGTCTTTGCCATGATTTCCCAAGTGGTGACTACTTAGACTAGGCAGGCCAATCTTCCTCGGGATTCCACTCCAGCTTATAGAGTGAGGGATTTCACCCGGATGAATCCTCCGGAGTTCTTTGGGTATAAAGCTGACGAGGATTCCCAGGAGTTCGTTGATGAGCTCTCCAAGGTGTTGAATGTCATGAGTGTCACTTCTGAGGAGAGGGCTGAACTAGCTGCCTATCTATTGAAGGATGTAGCACAGGTGTGGTATACTCAGTGGTCTATAGAGAGGGTTTGTGGTGATGCTGTTAATTGGAAAGAGTTCAAGCTTACTTTTCTGGATCGTTTCTTCCCACTTGAGCTTAGGGAAGCCAAGATGACTGAGTTTATCAACCTAAGGAAGGGTAAAATGAGTGTGAGGGATTATTTCCTCAAGTTCACTAAGCTCTCTAAGTATGCTCCGATGCTTGTGGCTGATCCTCGTGCAAGAATGTACAAGTTCTTCTCCGGTGCTTTTGACTTGCTTGTACAAGAATGTCATACGACCATGCTTAATCGGGACATGCACATCTCTATACTTATGGTTTGTGCTGAACATATCCAAGGGGAGAAACTCAAAGGAAGGAGAATGCATGATCCTAAGAGGGCCCCCTTTGATGGTGGTTTCTTTGGCTATCAGGGTGGTGGTTTTGGTCGGTTCAAAAAGGGCCAAGGTTCAAGTGCTCAAGTTTGTAATGTTAAGGTACCTCCTCCTAGGGTGCCGATTAGTGGTGGACAGGGATTCCCTCTGTGTTATAAGTGTGGGAAGCCTCACACAGGTGAATGTTGGAAGAATGTGGGTGCTTGCTTTGGATTGATTGTCCCAAGAATATTAGTAGGGGTCAAGGCCAGGTGGCTCAGGGTGGACAGGGTCATCCAAGAGTTCCTCAAGGTATTTCTCCGAGGAACAACAGGTTCTATGCTCTTCATGCACGTCATGAGGTTGAGGAGGCTCCGAATGTTATGAATGGTACGTTAAAAGTTTTGATATTGATGTTTATGCTCTGTTTAATTCGGGTGCAAACTTGTCTTTTGTGACTCCTCTGTTGGCTGTTAAATTTGGTTTGAATCCAGAAATTTTGAGGGAGCCTTACTCGGTTCATACTCTTGTGGGTGAGTTTGTTGTGGCACATAGGGTCTATCGTGGTTGTCCTTGTTTTTGTGATACATAAGGTGTTTCGTGTGATCTTGTGGAACTTGAAATGTATGTGATCCTTGGAATGGATTGGTTGCATGCATCATATGCCTCCATAGATTGTAGAAACCGAAAGGTCAAGTTCCAACCTCCCGGTGAGCCTGTTCTCGAATGGAAGGGTAGTGACTTCGCCATTAAGGTTCAATTTATTTCCTACCTCAAAGCTCGGAAGATAATCTCCAAGGGATGTATATATCACATTGTGAGGGTTAAAGATGTGGAGTCCAAACTGCCTACTCTTAAGTCTGTTCCGGTAGTGAATGAGTTTCCGGATGTTTTTCTCGAAGACTTGCCCGGTATCCCTACCAAAAGGAAAGTAGACTTTGGCATAGATCTTCTTTTGGATACTCAACCCATCTTTATTCCTCCCTATCGTATGGCACCGACCAAGTTGAAGAAATTGAAAGATCAGTTGAAAGATTTGTTAGAGAAGGGTTTCACCAGGCCAAGTATATCTCCATGGGGTACTCCGGTGTTATTTGTAAGGAAGAAAGATGGATATCTTCGGATGTGTATTGATTATAGGCGATTGAATAAGGTGACCATTAAAAATAAGTATCCATTGCCTAGGATCGATAACTTATTTGACTAACTTCAAGGGGCTACTCACTTTTTGAAGATTGACCTCCGTTCCGGGTATCATCAGTTAAAGGTTAGGGAATGTGACATTCCTGAGACGGCCTTTCGAACAAGGTATAGACACTTTGAGTTTGTGATAATGTTGTTTGGCCCAACTAATGCCTTGGCAGTGTTCATGGATCTTATGAATCAGGTGTTCAAGCCATTCCTTGATTGTTTTGTGGTTATTTTCATTGATGATATTCTTATCTATTCCTAAAGTGAACGGGAGCATATGGATTATTTGAGGTCAGTTTTGCAAACCTTAAGAGAGAAGAAGTTGTATGCGAAATTTAGCAAATGTGAGTTTTGGTTAGGTGAAGTTGCTTTTCTGGGTCATGTGGTATCCGGTGATGGTGTTAAGGTGGATCCAAAGAAGATCGAGGCAGTAAAGAATTGGCCTAGATCGTTGACTCCTTCAAACATTCGAAGCTTCCTTGGGTTAGCTGGTTATTATAGAAGATTCGTGTAGGGATTCTCATCTATTGCATCTCCATTGACTAAGTTGACCCAAAAGAAGGCTAAGTTTGTGTGGTCGGATGAGTGTGAAAAGATTTTCCAAACTTTGAAGGATCGACTTACATCGGCTCCAGTTTTAACTCTACCAAATGGTTTGGATGGGTTTGTGGTGTATTGTGAGGCCTCTCGAATTGGGTTGGGTTTGTACTTATGAAACATGGTAAAGTGATAGCTTATGTATCAAGGCAATTGAAGGTGCGTGGGCATAATTACCCGACTCATGAACTTGAGTTAGCGGCGGTGGTTTTTGCTTTGAAAATTTGGAGGCACTATTTGTACGAGGTGCATGTTGATGTTTTCACCGATCATAAGAGATTGCAATATATATTCACTCAAAGAGACCTTAACTTAAGACAAAGGAGATGCTTGGAACTCCTAAAGGACTACAACATGAGTGTTCTATATCACCCCGACAAGGCAAATATGGTAGTTGGTGCTCTTAGTAGGCTATCCACGGGAAGCATGGCTCATGTTGAGGAGGAGAAAAAGGAGTTGGTAAAAGATTTTCATCGTTTGGCTAGATTAGGTGTTAGAGTGGCCGATCCTAATAATGCTGGTATTTATGTTCTACATTGGGCCGAATCATCGGTGGTTGTTGATGTGAAGGCTAAGCAAGATTTAGATCCATCCTTGGTCGAATTGAAGAAATTGGTTGTCGAAAAGAATATTGAGGTTTTCTCCCAAGGGGGAGATGGTGTATTTCGATATCAAGATAGGTTATGTGTTCCGGATGTGGATAATCTTAGAAAGGTGATCATGGGTGAAGCCCACAGTTCTCATTATTCTATTCACCCGGGGACCACCAAAATGTATCGGGATTTGAAGGAGGTGTATTGGTGGCATGGTATGAAGAGCGACATAGCCAAGTCTGTATCTGAATGCCCAAATTATCGACAAGTGAAGGTAGAGCATCAAAAGCTCGGTGGGTTGGCTCAAGACATTGAGATTCCTACTTGGAAGTGGGAAGACATGAATGTGGATTTTGTGGTTGGGTTGCCTCGGACTCGGAAATAATTTGACTCCATTTGGGTTATCGTCGATCGAATGACTAAATCGGCTCATTTCTTACCGGTTAAGACTAGTTTTGGTGCCGAGGACTATGCAAAGTTGTACATTCGAGAGTTTGTAAGGTTTCATGGTGTGCTTAGGTCCATCATATCGGATCGGGGTACCCAATTTACTTCTCACTTTTGGAGGTTGTCTCTAAAGGGACTTGGTACTAAGGTCAAGTTGAACACCGACTTTCATCCCCAAACCGATGGGCAAGCCTAGAGAATGATTCAAACTTTGGAGGATATGTTGAGGGCTTGTGTGTTGGAGTTCAAGGTTAATTGGGGTGGCTATCTTCCAATTATCGAGTTTGCTTATAATAATAGCTTCCATGTTAGCATTGGTATGACCCTGTTTGAGGCCTTGTATGGTAGGAGGTGTAGGTCTCTGGTGGGGTGGTTTGAGTTGGTTGAGGTTGCTTTGATTGGCCTAGAGTTAGTCATGGAGGCTATGGAGAAAGTAAAGTTGATTAGGGAAAGGTTGAAGACGGCTCAAAGTTGCCAAAAGTCCTATTCGGATGCTAGAAGAGGGAACTTGAGTTCCAAATTAGAGATTGGGTGTTTGTGAGGGTCTCACCCTTCATTATGAAAGGAGTGATGCATTTTGGCAAAAAAGGAAAACTAATCCCCTGGTATGTACGCCCTTATGAAGTTATTGAGCGGGTTGGGAATGTGGCATATAAGGTGCAGTTACCCTCGAATTTGAGTTTTATTCTCCCGGTCTTCCATATGTCTATGTTGAGAAAGATGGAAGGGGATCCTAACACTATTGTGCTTTTGGAGGGCATTGAGGTTGAGGAGAACTTGTCTTATTTGGAGGTGCCGATGGAGATCTTAGATAGACAAGTGAAACAACTTCGAAACAAGGATATGGCTTCGATGAAAGTTCTTTTGAGGAACCAACACGTGGAGAGTACTACATGGGAGGCGGAGTTGGACACGATGATGCGGTGTCCCCATCTTTTCCAATCTACTCAAGCCTAAGGTGTTAGGTTCTTCATTTCTCGTTGGTCTCAATTCTTTCTTAGAGTCTTATGGTATTACATGCTTACATGTGCATTAAAATGTTTTCATGATGTTTGAATGATTTTATTTCGCTTTGGACGTGAGATTTGATGAATTGGTGATTTTCAAATGATGAACTATGCATGATATCTTGTGTTTGAAAGTTTCACATTCTAGCTCTAGCCTTTTAAGCCTTGTTCTTGCACATTCGGGATGAACTTTCCCAAGGGGGAGATCATGTAATGACTTAGATATTGTACGACTTCATTGGGCCATGAGAAATCTCATTTCGGGCAAAGATTTGGACCATTTGTGTCTCAAGAGAGACCACACGGCCAGTGTGGGGTTACATGAGCCGTGTGGCCTCAAGTGAGACCACACTTGGCTTCAAATCATGCTTGTTGGTCTTGGGATGGAGTTTCAAGCTAAGGAATACCTCATTGGCACCCCCCACGGGCCGTGTGACACTTCACGGGCAGTGTGGAGGAGCTGTGGGATGGCCTAGGCTTGAAAGCCCCATGATTAGGGCTAAGTGAAGCCACACGACCAGTCACACGGGTCGTGTTGTGGGTGACGAGCCATTTGTCCTTTCGTGGAGCTTCTGTAGTGAAAATATTCTAAGTATGGGATCACCATCTCATAACTTTTTCACAAAATTTTCCTAAGGTTGGGGAGACGGGAGCACCACACGAACCGTGTGGCTTCACACGGCTCGTGAAGGGTACCTGTTTGGTGGTTCATGCGAAATAATTCTAAGTGTTGGTTCAAGGTCGGAATTTCCAGAAAATATTTCTGAGTGTTGTTTCACGGGCACTCCACATGGACCATGGAGTTCAACACGGACCGTTTACCCTCCAGTCAAGTGGCTTCTGATAAAGTTTTACTGTGATTCATTAATGCATTTTCGTAAATTCAGTTATTTCTTTTGGTCTTTTGGGAATTCTTATGCTATTCTAAGGTCATCTAAAGGTCTAAAACCTATTTCAAACATTCAAATCACTCTTCATATTTTAAAAAAACACTCTCAAAGGCTTTCCACAAACGAATTTTTGGGATTTCAATAATTGAGCTTGGGAATTCAAGTCTCCTTCAAATTTCTTGGGGGTTTTCTTCATCTTGGTGAAAGTATGTGGATTTTGATCCTTGGTTACTTCCAATCAAGGAGACCCAAATTATTTTCAAGAAATCTACATGAATTTTGCTTACTTTAA
>JAPFFP010045107.1:0-11873 GCA_026153255.1 Solanum medicagineum | reverse complement strand
ACCATATTGAATTCTTCATTGTGACTAACCTAACACAACTCCTGAATCTTCTAATACCAGAGGAATGCTTATAAAAAAATCATGGATGGTCCATTTTGTTACCTACACTAATAGATTAGGAGGATACATCTCATCCTCTCCAGACCCTTAGTTGTGGGTAGTGACTGGATTTGTTATTGTTATTGTTAGTTGTAGTAGTAGTATATAAGAGGATGCTTTAAAAGTTTGGAAAAACTTAATATTACCCTTAATAAACATGAGCACTGATTAGGAAAGACGATAACTGGGACGAGCGGTTCTTCTAGCATCAAATCTTCTACCCTTCTCCACAAGTTTCTATAATTAATCCAATTGCTTTGATGAATTTTGTATACAAATCTCTTATAATGTTTATCTTCAACTGTCTACTTATAATTGATGAGAGAAATAAGGACTTTTGAGTCAAAAACACACATTTGTGAACCATGAAGGGTCTATCTTGCTGGCACTATACTTAGGTTTTGAAGATAATCCCAAACAAGAATCATAAAACCTTGATGATAGTCATGATCATCAAACAAATATTGGATGTCTTTGATACATGTAAGAGCATTAATCACGTACCATGAAGACTTCCTAAATCTCCAGATGTTGAAGATAGGGGGAAATTATTTCCAAGGAATGATCAATTTCTTTATCATCATTGTATGATATCAAACTAAGTCTCATCAATTTTGAATACCTAATTTCCAAGTAACTAAGGCCCTCAAAATGGGATAGTTCCATCATTTCTAATGTAGGACAACCTAACAATAAGTTCACAGTATGGTCATTTGATAATGTCATCATCCACTTAGGTGTTATCAACGATGAATAGGTGTATAAATGTCACGACCCAACCCACAGAACCATGCGGGCACCTGCAGAACCCATGATTTCCAACCAATTAAATCACATGAAAGATGAAAGAAACAGAAGATATCACTAAAAAGATCTTTCAATTTACCAAGTACAAAGTTTAAAAACAATTTAAATCTTTGAAAAAAGAACATCTAACACACCTGTTGGAATGCATGCATCAATTCTAGTCAAGGACCAGGTCCCTCCACACAATAGCAGTATTATAAGAATAAAAGAAACAAGTGAAGAATACACAAGATTTTACGTGAAAAAACTTCTTGCACATAAGAGAAACAACTACGACCTATCTCACAGTATTTCCCAACCAAACTTCTTGTGCATAAGAGAAACTTGAATTGAGTTCATAATCAAGAACTAGTGCTTTCAGTTCCGCTAGAACATGGGACTGTTAGGGTGGGAGATATTCCGTTTCACCTTTATTTGACAATTTTAATAATTTTTTTCTCTATTTTATTTTTCCTTCCTTTAAGTGCACTTTGTTTTGTATATGTAACTCCTCAATTATTTACTTTGAATATGTTGAATATCCAAGAGGCTTAGGAAAGTAAAAATACATTTTGGTGTAAATACTATAGATTTGTCCATCCTTTTTAATAAATTTTACGCTCTGTTGGAATTCTAGGAGTAGTTTCTATCTAGAATTAGGAATACGTTACAAATATCTAGACTGCAAGTGAGTTGACGACACTGAGATTACTACCTACTGTAGGTTCAAATTTTTAGGTTGTTATTTACCATATTGAATTGTTCGGTGTGACTGATGTAACACAACTCTAATACCAGAGGAATACTTATGCAAAAGACAGAGAAAATCATGAAGGGTCCATCTCATCCTCTGTAGACCCTTAGTTGTGGGAGTACTCTATTGGATTTGTTATTGTTATTGTTAGTTATAGTAGTAGTATATAAGGAGGATGCTTTAAAAGTTTGGCAGTACTTAATATTACCCTAAATAAACATGAGCAATGTAAGGAAAGGCGATAAATGGGACGAGCGGTTCTTCTAGCGTCATATCATCTACCCTTCTCCACAAGTTTCTATAACCAGTTTCTGGACACGTGTGTTGCATGTGTATCCAAGTCTATTTAGTATAAATATATTAAAATCATTTAAATAATTTTAGACTAAATATTGCAACACATAATGGTATTAGTAATATGATATATTTGAAATAATCATATATTATTTATATATCAAAAATATCAATCATTTTTTAAGTGAATGGATGCGGAATATAATGTGTAAATAATTTATAGGGTTTTCATACTAAAAGTATTTATTTGAACTCATATTCTATTTCATTTTTACCACTATTACAGTTTCCCTAAAGTAATAATCTAAACAAACTATATACATACGAGAGTTGTGAATAATAATTGAGTATTGACAAATCCTATGATCTTAATCTACGAGTTACTGTACTTATTTTTAGTTTCTATGCGTAATTTTGAATAAATCAATGAGCTACATGTTGGTCATATGAAATCGGAGTATAAAACTTGTATGCAGTATTATGGCCCTTGATTTACATTATTCTATATAACTATGTTGCATTGATTGGATTTGAAACCATGATTGTAACTATCTGAGTTGAGTAAATTGAGTATGAGGAGCACATTACCTGTATGAGGAGCATATTGCCTATATTATACTTATGTGATGAGCATGATGGAGTAGTGAATAAATGACCATTTGAGTTTGATTTAAGTTATGACTGCATGCATGATTGATAACCCTAATTGAGTTGATATGTTCTAAAGAGATAAGTTTGAGTTGATTAAAATTAGCATGTTTTAGTCTTGGGAGGAGAATTGAGCACCGACATGGGAGCGAGTGAATAACTACTCTAACCGATAAATTATGTTGCTAGCATAGGATAGTCTTGCAATTATCTCAGGCGACTCATGTCCCAAAAAGATGGATATTTATTATGAATCTGACAGAGAGAGTTGATCATCTTTTGCCTTGGCGAGTTTAGGAAGGGCATGGCAATGTCGTCACCTTTGTTGTACATCACCAAACTAATGGTGGTAGGATTGGATGTCAGTTAAGAGAAACTTTCAATCAACACTGATTGAGCATAAAATGTTTTAATTTAAGTTGCATTAAAACATTGAGTCTATTTTCTAAGCATGATTCTAAACTATAAAACTTGCATATTTATTTTGTTGACCTATGAATTGATAAATTAAGTTGTGAGTCGAGTTGACTGATTTAAGTTGAGCTTTACTTGTTTACTTAGCCATTTTACATACCAGTATGCTCTATGTACTGACGTCCACTTGGGATTGCAATGGTAATGATGTAGATATATGTGATAGAGGACTTTACTCAGCGCTTCATTGATGTCCAACTTCTTGATTTCCAGAGTGTTGAGCCCTCCTTGATATCCAGAGAAGCCCTTTTTATTTTTATTGAGCATTCATATTTCTTTGATTGGGGTAGCCATGGCCTGTCATGGTACCATCTAGATTGTTATATAGAAGCTTTGTAGACATTGACCAGAGCATTGTTGATTGTTATTTTATTTTTTAAGCTTGATCATTCGAAACTATATTTCTAGAAGAGTTTTATTTATCTACATGATGTCTTTTCTTGATTATTTATTTCGTTGTCAAGTATGATGTGATGATGAGGCCAGATGGTTGTCTTGGAGAATCAACAATGGTTCTTCAAGTTTCGGCTAAGCCAAGGGTACCCTCTCGGGGCATGACACAAGTACCCTTATTTATTCCAACCTATTGATGATGAGAGAGTTGATGGTAATGATTCTTTTTTATCCCTTGAGTTCCTTTCTATTTCGAGTTTGAATAGCGATAGAGTTCTAGAGTCCGATTTATGATTGGGTTGATTTGTTATTGTTTACCCACTTGATTTCCTGATTGATTGATTGTATGGTGAATTGTGAACTGTATGATTGTTATAATCTAGGATGTGATTCGTTCCTTGACTAGGTTCCTAGATTGCTCTTCATTCGAGGACGAATGATCCCAAGTGGGTGATAATATAACACCCCCTAATTCATCCTACCTACTATGAGTAGAGGCCCAGAGAAAACTGAGAAAAATGATGCAGAAAAGTCACTGGAAGAAACCCAAAATGGTCATCTACGACATATAAACGAGGCCTTGTAAGTGCCCATATGACTTAGTGAAGTTTTTCTAAGTCTGAGGCCTATGTAAGAGACACTTATACGGACCGTACATTATTCTACAATCTATGGAATAAGTTTTATGGCTTGATGATTCAAAATCAACTTTCTTGGATATTTGAACGACGAGTTATCAGACGGTCCATCATCACGTTTACGGCCCATGGAACAAGTTTCATAGACTGAAGTTCTAGAAACCAAGATTTCTGAACCTTGAAAGACGAGTTACCAGACGGACCGTGGTTCATTTTATGAGCCATAAAAAGTGGTTTATAGGTCCCTGGTCCAATTTCTTGTAACTCGATTTTTGGGAATTCCCATCTACGAGAGGCCACTTACGACCTGTAGGTGGAATCATGACCCGTAAATGGGGTCTCGTTGTTCCAATTGACAGTTTTTAAAGGGATATTCTTGTCTTGTCCTATCCTTTTTACTTAAAAACTACAATGATTTGGACTTGTTTTAGGTCTTTATCAGTACTATAGGTGTATTATCCCTCATTATATACATAGAAACCTTGAGGGCATTGAAGAAGGGAGAAAATTGAGGGTTTTGAGTTTAAGCTTGAGGATTGTAAGAGAGTTGATCGTTCTTTGTAATTCCAGGTATGTAAGGCTTCCTAAACCATAGGACTGAGTTTATCCACGCACTCTTTCATCTACATGAGTCAAGTTTATGTATAAATAGGGGTGACAATTGGGTGGGTTGGGTCAAATTTGAACAGGTTATAATGGGTAAAGACAATAAATGTGTCAAGACCCAACCCAAGCCAAATTTGCTTGGGTCAAAATGGGTTGAGTCTGTTAGATTGTGAATGATTGTATACATTCATGTTGTAAATAAGTGTACTCATAGAGATTTGTTGTAGTAATCATAAAGATAGCATAGCAGATTTGGTGGGATAGCATAGCAGATTTAGAGGGATTTTAGTGGAAGATTTACAAGGATTGAGTAGCTGATCTTTAGGGATTGAAAAACGGATCTTTAGGGATATGTATTGTGTATATTCTCTATATAATGGAAAGACTCTCACTTTGAGAGACATTCAGCAAAATTCTTGTCATCGTATCAGAGCCTTCTCTTGGTTGTCTTGTCTCATAGAGTTCTTCTGTGGTCTCTTTCAAATTTCTTGAAATCTTGGTTTTTTATTAATCGATCGTCGACAATCAGTCCTAATACCTAGGACTTTTGTTCTTTGTCACTCTAGGTATTTTCTTGAGTCTTTCTTATTTTCATAGCATTCAAAAGCATGAATTCACATCGTTTTGAATCCTTCAATGTTCGTTTCACTAGAAAAATTGTTCTTCTTGGAAATTTCAATTTCAGTTATTTGTCACTGGAAAAGAATTATGAGGCCATATAGATGGAAGTGATCCTGCTCCTACTGATCCTACAAAGTTAAGTGAACAACAACAACAACAACATACCCAGTAGAATCCCACAAGTGGGGTCTGGGTATTTTAGGATCAGTTGACCCTCTTATTGTTCTTAATCTCAAGCCATACAAGACAGTTAAGGCCATGTGAGATTATTTACAAAAGGTTTACAACAAAGATAATAGCGCAAGACGCTTTCAGTTAGAGTATGATATTGCTAGTTACACTCAAGGAGATCTTTCTATTCAGGAGTATTTTTCTGGATTTCAAACTTATGGGCTGAATTTACAGATATTATTGTCTATGCCAAAATACCTGTCAAATCTCTCTCTGTGATTCAGGCAGTTCATGAGCAAAGCAAGCGAGATTAATTTTTGATGAACTTACGCTCCGACTTTGAGAGTGTTCGCTCTAGCTTGATGAATCATGAACCAACTCCTTCTTTGGATGTTTGTCTCAGGGAATTGCTTCATGAAGAGCAGCGTCTAGTCACATAAAATGTTTTCAAGAAAGAAAATGATATCACTGTTGCATTTGCTGCTCAAGGTAAAGGAAAGAGAAGTTATATGACTAGAATTCAGTGTTACAATTGCAAGGAATACGATCATATTGCTAGTAATTGTAGCAAGAAGTTCTGTAATTATTGTAAACAACAAGGACAAATTATCAATGAATGTCCCACGCGCCCTCAAAAATGCCTTTCAAGCTGGGATAAATGGTTCCACAGTTGATAACTCATCTTCAGGACAAGGTCTTACTCCTGAAATGGTACAACAAATGATTGTGTCAGAGCTTTCAGCTTTGGGACTACAAGGTAATGAAGTTACATCTAGCTTTTGGTTTGTTGATTTAGGTGCTTCCAATCATATGACCAACTTTACCCCCATCCCGAAATTGATACGCCACCTGAAACTGCACTACAACTAGAATCTGAGAATTCTTGGAGATCTGACCCTATTGAGCATACTCGGTGATCTACTCGAGTATCTCGTACTCCCAATTGGTATGGCTTTTCCTCTACTTTATCCAACATTTCTATTCCAACTTGTTACTCACAAGCTTCCAAGCATGAATATTGGCAGAAAGCAATGGAGGAAGAACTTTTGGCTCTTAAAGAAAATAAGAATAACAGAGAAATAGGACTTTTCACAACTGTTGAAGCGTCAACACAGAAAATCAAACAACTGAGGCAGAAAGTTCATGGATTTTGACTTTTAAAAATTAAGCGGTGGCAACTCTTCTTCAAAACATGCGCCTTTTTGCTGAAGTGTGGCCTGTTTTTACTTTTCTGCTGAGGGGTATTTTTAACTTTTAATAGAATTGTGTGGTAATATTTACATAATACTCCCTCCATCCCAAAATAATTAAACTTTTGAAGTTTTTTTCAATGTTCAAAATAATTAAATTGTTCAAAGTTCAAAATAGTTTTATTTATATTTTCTAGGAGATATATTATACTACATATTTATGATTTCACAAAGGACAATAGTGGAAAGTATGATATAAATTTTGTCTTTTAATGTTTTTTCTAATATGTGTGCATTACCTCACAAATTTAATTAAAATGGGATGGAGGGAGTACTTTACTTGTTAATGCTGAACTGTCAAAAGCATTTTATGGCCAGAGACACTAATTGATCTCTCTGTTTTCCCATGGAGTTTACAAATCCAAAGAAGCAAAAGGCGACAGAGGAAGACCCAAACGATATATTTGATGAATTGCCGGATCCACTCCTCCTTCTAATTCTCTCATTTATGCCAACAAAGGATGCATTCAGGACTTGTCTTATCTCTAAAAGGTGGCAGCGTCTCTCCACTTTAAGTGATACCTTCAATTTCACTTGTTCAAGTTAAGACGCAACAGAAGATTTCTCTTTTGTTTATAATGCATTAGCACATTCTCTCGCTCCCAAAATTAAAAAGTTCCAAATCGACTTCACTGGCCGCACTGACTTGTGGGGCAATTTCAGGTCTGAATCCGACTCCCTACTCAATCGTTGTTTTAGTTTTGCTGTGGAGAGACAAGTGGAAGATGTTGTACTGTGGTTATCTGGTGCTGATGAGTTCACATTGCCGGAATCTCGCTACACATGTTCGTCGTTGATAACTTTAGATGTTGAATTTTGTGGCTTTGATAATCATAGGGTCATATCATGGAACTCTCTAAAGAGCATAAAGTTGGGATTTCTGGTGTTGGCCGATGATGAAATGGTGAGAATACTGGCAGGTTGCCCTGCATTGGAAACAATGGAATTGTATAGGTATGACGGTTTTCGTCAACTGGAAATTAATTCTCAAAAGTTAAAGACGTTAAAGCTTAAAGATTATAGTTGGTTATCTGAATCTGGAGATGACTTAGAGATTCTTGCCCCGTATCTTCAGCATTTGGAAATATCAGGAGATCTTTTTGATCTCAAGTGTAGACTTGTAGATGTGTCTTCTCTGGTTACTTCTAAGCTTATTTTCAAGAATGACTGTATCAAATACATCCCAGGTTTTAATGAAGAAGACAGCTGTCGTGACTATCATCAAGTATTTTATACCCTCATCCAAGATAATCTTCAAAAGTTACTTTATGCAACTGAGCTAACACTTGGAACTTGGTTCACACAGGTTTGACTTTAACTCGAAAGTCCTTACTCTTTCTTTGGTTAATCTTTAGTGGACAGTTGAAAAATGTAAACATTATAGAATTACGAACCATATTTTACAAACACCACTGAGTTTATTATGTGCCTTTCTGTAATTCCCGCTGCAATTTTGAGTTACTTGATTTGGTGAAAGGAGATAATGTTTATTTGCAAAGTGCGGTTTCAAGCATTGAGTTGCACAACCTCAAGAAGGTTAAGATTGTCATCTCCTCGGAGCAGTGCAAGAAGGATCATCTCAAACGGGGCTTTGATAGGCTTTCCAAACTTTCAGAATTTCTGTTAACGAATGCATCAGTGTTGGAGAAGTTTGTTATCATATCAAATAGAAGAAGGTGCAGGACATGCTCAATGAATTGTAAATACCAATATTTATCTCGATTGGCTGGCAAATTGTTAGGTTGTCCAAGATCGTCCACCAATTCTGTGATTATCTTCCAGGAGTGAGCTTTCCATGACCTGACAACTAGTAGAAATGTCACCTTATACTAGTTTTGCTTTTGGATTTTCCCTTGCGGCATACCAAATGTTATGGTTTCTTATGAAGCATTTGTTTTGATACATAGATGTTGAGAATTTCTTTTGATTCTTACTTTCCTGGATCTATTAAGATGAACAGATTTGCAAATCGCTTTTAGCCGCATGAAATGTTTTGTTCTGCTACCTTTGCTTTGTCAATAACATCAAGGTCTGTGACTGTGCTGTTGAATCCTTTTACTTGAAGTCAAACTCATATGTTTCGATCTATCTGTTAGCTTCGCCTGAAATCTACATTCTTTGGGCAGATTTTAGTTGGCTGGGGCAGTTTACAAAAGAAAGTCATGAATATTTTTTTGGAACAACAGTTGTTTTGATAAATGTCATGAGAAATAGTTTAGTCTCTGTTGTCCCTTTGTTTTAGTAGAACCAACATTCTATTTTTCTGTGTGAACAGGATATCGAGGACCAAATTAGTGAACTTTGCATATGTGTCAGGCTATTTGAATCAAAGTATGTTTCTCTGCTGATTTAGGTTAAAACTTTATAGTATATCAATCCTTTTTCAACGACTTGAAGATTTTGCATTAAAGTAAGCTACACTTTGATGAGAGTGAGTGTGACACTTTTTTCCATTTTTAGGGATCACAAACAAAGTCCCAGAACAACTTAAATATTTCCATAACATGTCACCATTTTATGAGTAAAATTTTGAACTAGTCC
Organism: Solanum medicagineum; assembly: GCA_026153255.1. Lineage (NCBI taxonomy): Eukaryota > Viridiplantae > Streptophyta > Magnoliopsida > Solanales > Solanaceae > Solanum > Solanum medicagineum. The sequence continues at coordinate 2,598 of JAPFFP010045107.1, read as the reverse complement.
AAAGTGATTCAAGCTACAAATATTTAAGGGACATTGGAGTTTCATATTAATTATACCGCGTAATACTCTTTTAGTGCCAACATTGTCAAGATCTCCCTCTGATTTCTCCATTTTTACCCCTTGCTTCTACTTGGTGTGAGTAGAAAGTAGAACACAGAACATTCTTGGTAAGTTTTAGATCTTGTGGTGCTGCACACTGCAACTTATACATACTCTCCCTCATTGAACTGACAAGAAGAAATATATCTGTCTTACCTAGTTCTATTGTTCAGAAAGTACGCGCAATTGCTGCAAAAAGAGAAACTTGAATCGAGTTTAGAATTAGTACGAGCAATTGTGGTAAAAGAGCAACTTGAATTGAGTTTATAATCAAGATCTAATGCTTTCAGTTCCGCAGAAAAATGGAATAGTCATTCCAAAGTATGTATAACCCCTTTGTGGCTCCTCTTTAGAATATATAATAGTGACAAGTTGAAGATTTCTATAAAGGTATATTCATTTTATTTGGTTTATTTTCTGTGAACGATACATGAAAATATATATTCCTTTTCGTGTGTGTTTTCAAGCACTATCCTATAATGTAATTGTTTGGGTCATACTGGAAATCTTTTTAGTATTTATTAATAGTTAAAATCAAATTGATGGAGTATATTATGCTACTCTATGTACTTTATGTTTGTAAACATTTTTTGTAACAAGTATGTAAAAAATTTGTGACACTATATACTGCAAGTACATCTCAAAATTGGTTTGTGCCAATTCACTTTTGTAGAAGAGTAATTTTTTTATTGTATGTTTTTGTCTTTGTCTCAAAAATTATTTTCAAGATCCTTACTTTTGTAAAAGATTTCATAGTTTCGGATGAATCCACATGCTTTTGCCTAATAATATCAAAATGTAACTCACTCTACAGTTGGATTTTATAGATTCTAGCACTATATAATTATTTGTCATTCAATAAGTAATTAGTTTGAATAGTCGAAATGTTCAACAATATCAGCTTGTACTATTGCACTTTGAATATTTTATTATTTATTTCTATCGATATACCATTTTCTTAGGACACACGTGCAAAACATGTGTTCGAGAACTAGTATATATATATATATAATTGTAGATTTGTTCATTTTTTTCCTCAGAAATTTTACCTACTGTTGGAATTTTAGCACTCTTTCCGTTTGAAAAGAAATGACCTTTTTTTTTTCTTATTATGTTTTGAAACAAATGACTCCTTTTCTTTTTCTGGCAAAACTTTCAACTTTCCACATGGCATGTTTAAGGTCATAAGATTAAAAGACATTTTGGTACATTTGACATAACTTTAATTTAGAACCATTTGAAAAGTCTTTTTTATTTTTTTTAAAATCTGTGTCAAGTCAAACTAGACCATTCTTTTTAAAACGGAGGAAGAAGTTTCTATCCAGCATCAGGAATGTTAAGAAATATATCTCCTACATGGTGGGATTGTCCAATTAATGTGGGCTCTTTAATTGGACTACTCTTTAAGCCCAAATTTGTGTTATTTTAACTTTGGCCCATTTCACCTTTTTGGCTGATAAAAGAAATCAGAAATTAGAAACACCTGCAGATTATTAGAAGCAGTAGAAAGCAGAAAATAGAGAGAGAGCAGTAGAAAAAAAGCAAAGAACCTCACTGTTCTAGCAGCTGGTTTTCCTTCCGGATCGAATGCCAAACGAAGTCCGTTCGTCCTCAAATTTTAGTATGTTGTTCGTGACACTTTCCTCTTAAAGTACAATGATCTGTTTCTCATTTTGATGACTGGAAAGGTTGTTTTCTTGCTGCATTTTTCAGACCTGCTTTTCTTAGAATTTTTACTGTATTTTGGTGAAATTGTTGATTGTTGTTTTGTCAAGGATGCTCATTGATGACTGTACCTCTAATGTTTACTAGAGAGGAGAACTTATTGTACCCACTTGGTTCTTGGTGATTAGTGGAAGTTTTCATACCGTTGTTGAACGGTATCGTGGTTTTCTCCCCGATTTAGGGTTCCCACGTAAATTGCATGTTCACTACTTTATTTTCGCTGATTTAAACTGATTTGTTGCTGCTATTGTTTGGAGTTTATTGTTCCTTGTCATTCATCTTATTTATTTGGGGGAAAAGATTTTATTGCGCTTCCGTTTGTGTTTCGTTGTTACTTCCCCAACAAAGTGGTATCAGAGCTTGGTTATTTTTTGTTGGCTTCTTGTGTTGTTTTATAATGGATGACAAAGTAATTGTGCAACGGATGGTTAGTTTGGACTCCACGAATTATTCTATTTGAAAAATTCATATTGAGGATTATTTGTGTTCTAAAGACTTGATTGACCCAATCTTATATAAAAATCGTCCAACATGTGTTGTTGAGAAAGATTGGACTATCTTAAATCGTAAAGCCGTTGCCTCCATTCGATAATATGTTTCTTTAAGTGTGTTGCAACATGTTACTAATGAAACTAATGTGTTTGAGATGTGGAAGAAACTTGAATCCATGTATGAGAGAAACAATGCAATGGCAAAACTTCTTTGATTAGGAAGCTTGTTAAATTGCAATACAAAGATGGTGATAGCATTGTAGTTCACATGAATGAGTTTCAG
>JAPFFP010045106.1:0-11875 GCA_026153255.1 Solanum medicagineum | reverse complement strand
ACCCATCACCCTAGTGTGTGAGGTACAAACCCCTCATCAAGGTTAGTGATGATAACACCCATCACCCGAGTGTGTGAGGTACAAACCCCTCATCAAGTTTTGTGATTATAGCACCCATCCCCCTAGTTTGTGAGGTACAAACCCCTCATCAAGGTTAGTGATGATCACATCCATCACCCTAATGTTTGAGATATTAACCCCTCAACTAGGTTATCCGGATCAGGCATGGTATAATGCAACACTTTATATAGAATATAATATATACACAAGCTCTTTCCATCATCATATAGTCATTCATATCATATCTCATATTTTGGACCTTCAATTTCTCGAGAAACCACATTCGTACATTTTGTCAAACACTTAGAGGGTGTGTAATGCTAGTATAAAATCATGAAATATAGTGATGAAATTATGCATGGAAATCCATTTTAAAACCATCAATCAACAGCTTGTAAGACCCTCAAGCAACATACATCAATACCTCTCCTCAAATCTTACAATAGATCCAAGTTTTATAGCTCAAAACATAGTAAAATAGTCACAATTTCACATAGCTTTATCTTAGTGTGCAGTGAATTTCATCATATGCAAGAACCATTTGTAAGTCAACTTTAAATCATGCAATTTGAGTGAAAGGAGACTTGGGTATCATGTGTGAAAGGAACCCATGAAAGAAACCCACATACGTTAGCTTGGAGATGAGCTTGGTGAAGATTGGAGATGGAGACTTGAAGCTTGAAGAAGAATCATGAAGGAAATCGTTAGTTCCGGATGAAGGTTTGAGACTTGAATTTAGGAGTGAAAATATGGCTAAATGTTTGAGTGAGTACTGGAAAATGTTTAGGATGATATGAGGGTGAAATATGGCTAAGTATAGGTAAAAATATTTTACTCCGCGAGGCGGATTCCTCTCTGGAATTTGCACTTTGAAAAATTATAGTTGCTAATCTTTCGTTCTTATATTGGGGTTATACCCTTTACTCCCTAATTTTGACCCCTTGAACAAGAATGTGACGTCATATTTTTGATATTGTGCATAGATTTTGAGATATATAGAATTTAAAATTTCACATATTTCGAGGCACATTTTCGAGCACTTTTTGGGGTCGTTTCAAAAGGAAGACCCTTTTTTGATACTAGGGCTGTCAAGAAGTGATTTGGCACCCTTAGATAGCCTTTAGGACGCGGTATGGCCATTTTGAGTTCTTCGTCATGTCCTTTGGGTTGACAAATGTACCTACAGTTTTCATAGATCTAATGAACAGGGTATTCAGGCCATATCTTGATATGTTCGTGATCGTTTTTATTTATGACATTCTAGTATATTCAAAAAATGAGAAGGAGCATGCTAATCACATTAGAGTGGTTTCACAAACACTCAAATATCATGAGTTGTACACGAAATTCTCCAAGTGTGAGTTTCTGCTAAGTCAATGGCTTTCTTAGGTCATGCTGTTTTGGGAGATGGTATTCGGGTAGATACTCAAAAGACTAAGGCGGTTAAGAACTGGCCAAGACCCACTTCTCCAATAGAAATAAGAAGTTTCTTGGGTTTTGCAGGGTACTATCATAGATTTGTTGAGGGCTTTTCTTCTCTGTCAGCCCCATTGACTAAGCTGACTCAGAAGAAGGCCAAGTTTCAGTGGTCTGAGGCATGTGAAAAGAGATTTTAGGAGTTGAAGACTAGATTGACTTCAACACCAGTGTTGACTTTGTCAGATGGGACGGGGACTTCGTGATATATTGTGATGCATCCCGAGTGGGATTGGGCTGTGTACTCATGCAGAGGTGGAAGGTGATAGCTTACACCTCCATACAGCTTAATGTTCATGAGAAGAATTATCCGACTCATGACCTTGAGTTGGCAGAAATTGTGTCGTAGTTAAAATCTAGCGTCATTACTTGTATGGACCACATGTGGACATGTTCACTGACTACAAAAGCTTGCAGTACGTGTTCAGCCAGAAGGAGCTAAACCTGCGGCAGAGAAGATGGATGGAGTTCCTAAAGGAATATGATATGAGCATTCTCTACCACCCAGATAAGGTTAACACTATTGTTGATGCTTTTAGCAGGATGTCTATGGGTAGCACTACCCATGTGGAGGAAGGGAAGAGAGAATTAGCCAAAGAGGTGGATAGATTGGCTCGATTGGGGGTGTAACTTGAGGAGAACAACGAAGGCGAGGTCAATGTTCAGAGTGGTTCTGCTTCACCCTTAGTGTCAGAGGTGAAAGAAAAGCAAGACCAAGACACTGTCTTACAAAAGTTGAAAGAAGCGGTTCACAAGTAAAAGGTGATGATTTTCTCCGAAGGGGAAGATGGGGTATTTAGATATCAACGGGTATTATGTATACCCGATGTTGATGGATTTCGAGACAGAATCATGGCCGAAGCTCATAGCACGAGATATTCCATCCATCTTGGGTCCAGCAAGATGTACCACGACTTGAGGTAAGTCTATTGGTGGAATGGGATGAAGAAGGACATTGCTGAATTTGTTTCTACGTGTACCAATTGCCAATAGGTTAAGGTTGAACATCAGAAACCGTGTGGATTCTCAGAACTTTGAAATTTTGGAGTGGAATTGGGAGGTGATCAACATGGATTTTATTACCGGCTTACCAAGATCTAGAAAGCAGCATGATTCGATATGGGTGATTGTTGATTGGATGACTAAATCAACGCACTTCTTGGAGATTAAGACAACTTATACGACTGAGGAGTATGCCCGACTATACATTCGTGAGATTATGAGGTTCAATGGGGTTCCCTTGTCCATCATCTTGGATAGAGTAGCTCAATTCACCTCTCAATTTTGGAGATCTTTCCTGAAAGGATTCTGTACGAAGGTGAATTTGAGCATTGCTTTTCACCCTCAACCCGATGGGCAGGCAGAGCATACTATTCAGAGTTTGGAGGATATGTTGAGAGCATGCATTATTGACTTCAAAGGAAATTGGGATAAGCATCTACCATTGATTGAGTTCCTGTACAATAATAACTATCATGCCAGCATTCAGATGGCTGTGTATGAGGCATTATATGGGAGGAGATGTAGATCACTAATTGTCTGGTTTGAGGTGGGGAAAGCTGAGTTGGTTAGGCTTGATCTCGTACACTAGTCTATGGATAAAGTGAAAGTCATTAGGGAAAGGTTGAAGACGGCCCAGAGTCGCCAGAAGTCATATACAAACGTGAGAAAAATAAACTTGGAGTTTGAGGTAGATGATTGGGTGTACTTTAAGGTGTCACCCATGAAGGCTGTCATGAAGTTTTGTAAGAAGGGGAAGCCGAGTCCCCATTATGTCGGGCCATACCAGATTGTAAGAATGATTGGGAAAGTTGCTTACGAGTTAGGCTTGCCTTCTGAGAAAGATGGAGTTCACCGGTGTTTCATGTATCTATGCTGAAGAAGTGTTTAGGAGATCCATCCTTAGTGATTCCTAGGGAGAGTGCAGGTGTGAAGGATAGCTTATCATATAAGGAAATTCCAATCCAGATCCTTGACCGACAAGTTCGTAAGCTGAAGAATAAGAGATATCCTCTGTTAAAGTATTATAGAGGAATCAATTTGTTGGGGAAGTTATATGCGAAGCTGAGGAAGCGATGAATCTCAAATACCCGCATCTATTTGTGCCAAGGGAGGATGATGTTGAAGGTAAATATTCTTATCCTTAACATTTTCAAATGCTTCTTTCATTAAGTTGATGCCTTGTTTTTTTACATTCCCGAATCTAAGATAGATATAGATAGACGATGGATAGTGAGAGTTTGAGTGTTCCCGAGTGAGGAATGAGATGAGATTTGGGGTTATTCGTGTTCCACTCCGACCTTTGCACAACATTCGAGGACGAATAATTCCAAGGGGGATATGATGTAACACCCCGTAAAATTACAAAATGCTCCTAAAATACATCATCCGTACAACGCATCTTCCAAAGGACTGATGGAAAATCGGAGACTGGATTTGCGATCAGCATGGAAAATCTAGTTAGAAAATGGTCTCGACTAGATTTAAACAAACTGGGTCGAATTACGAAAATGCACTTGAAGTGCGAAAACTATAGCTTCTCCATGCCCCCTCCACGACACGCCAGGGGTGCGGAGTTACACTTTTAGTTTTTTAGAAAAATGTAGTTGTTTTTTACGGGAATCTGTTTTTCAAAAAATTCACCGAAAACACTGGTGCGCAGGCCTCCACGACGCGCACCTGTGTCCCAGAAAATTATTTTATTCTTTTAATTTGAGAAGGACAATTTTTTCCTTTCTAATATATTTTAATACCCCCAAAACGTATTTCAATAAGTATTTCGTACAAAGGGTTTAAATCCATAAGTTTTCTAAGTCTTTTACGTAAGTTCAGAGAGAGGAGAAGATCAGGAGAGGTGAGGGTTTCTTTTGAAGTTCCAATTCCTTGGAGAAAACTTGAAGATTTTCCACTCCAGGTATAGAAAGGCTACCCAAAAGCAGGAAATTGTTCTTCCATGTGCTCCAATCTAAAGTTAGGATGTAAATTAATACTTCATAATCCTAAATAGTGATTTCTTGAGATTTTATTGAATATTATCTGTATTTCATGAATATTATCTTTACTTCTTGAATGTTATCTTTAAATTGTATTTGATATATTAAATGGATCAACATCATGTTTCAAATTTACTATATACATGCATTATTAGGAGTTTGTAATTTGACCCCTTATAAATTCTCTTTGTAAAGATGTGACTAGTGAACTTAGAGGGATGTCCAGAGCCTTGATTGTCTGAATGTGATGTTTGACTGAGCCTGAGTCCTAAGGTGAGTGTGTGGATGAATGTAATAGCTGGAGATAGTGTTGATAGAGTTGAATGAGTATTCCTTCCTAACTTGAAAGGATAGTCTTGCCCATTGAGTTGATAGATGAGGACTTGAGGTGAGTGTTCTTGCCCGTAGGGGTTGAGTGACAGAAGTTCTTGATGGGTTGATAGACATATGAGCATATTGAGTCCTGGGAGGAGTATTATCACCGAAATGGGTAAGAGTGAGTCCCACTCGTACTCATTAACTAAGTGCTAGCATTTAAGAGGATTGAACCGTGAAAGCGGATGTTTCCTTTTTCCCACAGAGGACTTGAAAGACTTATTTGGGATCCCTGACAGACTCGTCCTTTACCTCAGTATGGTACTGGATGGATGTGGAAACAATATCTCTTCATTGTATCTCTACAGGATCACAAGTAGTGGTTGTCGGTTGTAGAAACTCATAGTAGGTTTCATGGTGATAGAACTTCGAGGTGATCTGATTGTTTGATTTTTGATGGATAGTGAGGTGATAAGAGTCCTACCCTTTACTCTGAGGTGAGGAAGAGTGATTAATGAGTGATTGTTATATTGTTATATTTACTTTATTCCATTTTACATACATTACATTCCACGTACTAACGCCCGTTTGGCATTGTATCATTTCATGATGCAAATTCTATAGATAGAGGGCTTCAACAGTCTAATCGTTGAGGTTCAGAGCTTTCTGGATTCCTGACACTGGTGAGCCCTCCCTTGCATTTGGAGGATGGTTATTTTCTTTTGATTTGATAGTCTTTTTACTTGATTGTGGTAACCATGGCCTATCATAGAGCCGTCTCAGACAATATTATAGAGGCTTCATAGACATAGATGTTGATGGTAGGTGTTGAGGGATCTTCCCCTTCTCTTCTTTAAATTGAGACTGTCTTTTATTATTATATTCCATTCATGATAGATCAAGTGGATAGCTTGAGTCGATAGATAGATTAAAAGTACTATTACTCCATTTTTCTTCCGCTATTAAATTGACTGAACGGAGGCAAATGAGACTAGGTGGTGTGCTTCAATAGTCTCGGAATGCCAGTCACGTCTAGGTTACCCTCCCGGGGCATGACAAACTTGGTATCGGCGCCCAGAGATCTAGTGTCCTAGGAAGTCTATGAAGCCATGTCTAGTAGAGTCTTTTTTATGGGTGTGTTGTGCACCACACTTCATAGACCGAAGGCTAAAGGACATTAGGAAGTGTTAACCTTTTTCTATAATCTGAGTTCGTGCCATACAGTTTAACTTATGAATTCCTTTTTTACCTCATGCGTTTTACGCTTACATAAAATGTCGCCCAAGAGTACTGTCGCTCAGAGAGATGCCCGAGCCCCATCTGTTGAGAACACCCAGCCTGAGGATCCAATTCAGACCGAGCCTAGGAGACGGGGATGCCCCGGTAGGACTATTAAGGTCCCACAGGCGCCCCCTGCTCAACTCCAGCTCGCTCCCACTACTGAGGCAGAGTTTAGGGGAGCTATCACCATGCTGACTCAGTTAGTGACCTTTCAAGGGAATAGTCAAGGTTCCCAAGCTCCTAGTTCTGGCTCACAGGAGCCCTCAGCTCCAACCCGACTAAGATATTTCTTGAGGATGAACCTGCTTGTGTAAATAGGGGGTGAAAGTTGAGGAGGATCCACAAAACTTCATTGACGAGATGTACAAGGTTTTGAGGGCCATGCATGCCAGCTGGGTTGAAGGGGTTGAACTTGTCTCCTACCAGCTGAAGGATGTTACAAATGTGTGGTACAACCAATGGGAGGACAGCAGAGGTGAAGATGCATAGCCCGCAGATTGGGATGATTTGGGGACCGACTTCCTTGATCACTTCTTTCCTTAAGAATTGAGGGAGGCGAAGGTGGATGATTTCGTGAATTTGAAACAAGGAGGGATGACTGTGTAGGAGTAAGGCCTTAAGTTTGTTAAACTATCAAGGTTTTCTCCGAAGATGGTGAAAGACATGAGGACAAGAATGAGGAGGTTTGTGTTTGGCCTAACCACACATGTGCAGAAAGACTGTAAGGCTACCTTGTTGATTCCTGGCATGGATATCTCCAGACTTATGGTGTATACCTAGGAGATAGAGGAGGAGAAGGAGAAGAAAGATAAAAAAAAATAGATGAGCAAAAGGGCAAAGTCAGCGGGACACGAGCCTAGCCCGTAGAGATAAAATAGGGGTGACAAGTCCTATTTTCAGAAAATACCATCACATCCTACACCATCTGTTGCGAGTGTGCCTATGCAGGCAAACAGGTATGATCAGAAATCTCATGGTCATCAGAATTTCAGGACCCCGGCTGCTCAGTCTCAAGCCAGTGTGATCTAAGGTACGAGGGGAAAGCCACCTTGCAGTAAGTCTGGTAAGCTTCATCTGGGTGAGTGATGTGTTGGCAAGGATGTGTGCTATACATGTTGTCAAGTTGGTCACTTTAGGTTTGAGTGTCCAAAGAAGAGGTGAGTCGAGGGGAGCAACAAAGCTTAGTCTTCCACAGCACCCCCAGTGGGTAACCAACAGAGGGGTACTGCTATAGGTACAAGAGGTGGGACAAACCGCCTTTATGCTATGGGTAACTGACAGGATTAGGAGGTTAAAATAGATGTTGTCACGAGTATGCTTCGAGTCTTTACTTATGATTGCTATGCATTGATTGATACATGTGCCACCTTGTATTTTGTGACCTCTTATGTGGCTAGTAAACTTGGGGTTCCTCCAGAATGCTTGCATGAATCTTTTTCTGTTTCCACTCCTACTTCTGAGTTTGTCTTAGCTGAGAGCATTTACAGGGACTGTGTAGTGTCTATTTATCATAGATACACCTTTGCTCATTTGATAGAGCTGGAGATGGTTGATTTTGATGTAATAATGGGCATGGATTGGCTTCATGCCTGTTATGCTTCTGTCGGCCGTAGAACCCGGATTGTTAAGTTCCAATTTCCTAATAAGCCTTTCTTAGAGTGGAAAAGGAGTTTTGTTGCCCCTAAGGGTCAATTCATCTCTTATCTTAGAGCTAGAAATTTGATATCCAAGGGTTCTATTTACCACCTTGTGCAAGTAAAGTCTGATGATGTTGAGTCGCCTACTCTTGAGTCAGTCCCAATTGTGAATGCGTTTCCTGAGGTATTTCCTGATGATCTCCCCGGAGTCCCTCCTGATAGGGAGATTGACTTGAGATTGATGTTCTTCCCGAAACCAAACCTATCTGAATTCCACCCTATAGGATGGTCCCTGCAGATGGCAATTGAAAGACTTGTTAGAGAAAGGTTCCATCAGGCCTAATATCTCACCTTCAGGTGCTCCTATCCTCTTCGTGCGTAAGAAATATGGGTCTTTAAGGATGTGTATAAACTACTGGCAGTTGAATAAGGTTACCATAAAGAATAAGTATCCTCTTCCCAGATAGATACCTCTTTGACCAACTTCAAGGTGCTACTTGTCTCTCCAAGATAGACCTCAGATCGGGTTACCATCAGTAGAAGGTGAGGCAAAGTGATATTCCTAAGACAACCTTTAGGACATGGTATGGCAATTTTGAGTTCTTGGTCATGTCATTCAGGTTGACAAATGCTGCAGCTTTCATGGATCTGTTGAACAGGGTATTCAGGTCGTATCTTGATATGTTCATGATCGTGTTTATTGATATTATTTTGGTAAATTTAAGGAATGAGGAGGAGCATGCTAATCACTTTAAAGTGGTTTTGCAAACTTTCACAGATTATGAGTTGTATGCGAAATTCTTGAAGTGTGAATTTTGGGACAAGTCAATGGCTTTCTTAGGACATGTTGTTTCAGGAGATGGTATTCGGGTGTATACTCAAAAGATTGAGGCGGTTAAGAACTGGCCAAGACACACTTCTCGAATAGAAATAAGAAGATTCTTGGGTTTAGTGGGGTACTATCGCAGACTTGTTGAGGGCTTTTCTTCTCTGTCAGCCCCATTGACTAAGCTGACTCAGAAGAAGGCCAACTTTCAGTAGTCTGAGGTATGTGAAAAGGGTTTTCAGGAGTTGATGACTAGATTGACTACAACACCAGCGTTGACATTGTAAGACGGGATGGGGGACTTCGTGATATATTGTTATGCATACGAGTGGGATTGAGTTGTGTACTCATGCAGAGAGGGAAGGTGATAGCTTACACCTCCAAACAACTTAAGGTTCATGAGAAGAATTATCCGACTCATGACCTTGAGTTGGCAACAGTGGTGTTCGCACTTAAAATCTGGCAACACTACTTGAATGGAGCACATGTGGACGTGTTCACTGACCACCAAAGCTTGCAGTACATGTTTAGCCAAAAAGAGCTCAACTTGAGGCAGAGGAGATGGATGATTGCTTAAGGATTATGATATGAGCATTCTCTACCACCCAGGTAAGGCTAACATTGTTGCTGATATTCTTAGCAGGATGTTTATGGGTAGCATTGCCCATGTGGAGGAAGGGAAGAGATAATTAGCCAAAGAGGTACATAGATTGACTCAATTAGGGGTGTAAGTTGAGCAGAACAGCGAAGGAAAGGTCAATATTCATAGTGGTTCTGCTTCATCCTTAGTGTCAGAGGTGAAAGAAAAGCAAGATCAATATTACTCCAGTTGAAAGAAACGGTTCATAAGCAGAAGGTGATGATTTTCTCCAAAGGGGGAGATGGGGTATTGAGATATCATGGGAGATTGTGTGTGCCTAATGTTGATGGTGTTCGAGGCAAAATCATGGTAGAAGATCATAACACGAGATATTCCATCCATCCTTTCTCCAGTAAGATGTACCACGACTTGAGGGAAGTCTATTGGGGGAATGGGATGAAGAAGGACATTGCTAAATTTGTTTCTAAGTCTCCCAATTTCCAACAAGTTAAGGTTGAGCATCACAAATCATGTGGATTAGCACAGAAATTTGAAATGCCGGAGTGGAAGTAGGAGGTGATCAACATGAATTTTATTACCGGCTTACCAAGATCAAGAAAGCAACATGATTCGAATGGGTGATTGTTGACCGGATGACTAAATCATCCTACGTCTTGGCAGTTAAGACAACTTTTACGGCTGAGGAGTATGCTCGACTATACATTCGTGAGATTGTGAGGTTGCATGGGGTTCCCTTGTCCATCATCTTGGACAGAGGAGCTTAATTCACCTCTCAATTTTGGAGATCTTTCTAGAAGGGATTGGGTACGAAGGTGAATTTGAGCATCGCTTTTCACCCTCAGACCGATGGGCAGGCAGAGCGTAATATTCAGACTTTGGAGGATATGTTGAGAGCATGCGTTATTGAATTCAAAGGAAATTAGGATGAACATCTACCATTGATTGAGTTCGCATACAATAATAGCTATCATGCCAGCATTCAGATGGCTCCATATGAGGCATTATACAGGAGGAGATGTATATCACTGATTGGTTGGTTCACAGTGGGAAAGCTTATTTGATTGAGCCTGATCTCGTACACCAGACTATGGAGAAAATGAAAAGTCATTAGAGAAAGGTTGAGGACAGCCTAGAGTCACAACAAGTGATATACGTATGTGAGAAGAAGAGACTTGAAGTTTGAGGTAGATGACTGGGTGTACTCGAAGGTGTCACCCATGAAGGGTGTCATGGATTTGGTAAGAAATGGAAGCTGAGTCCCTGTTATATTGGGCAAAATAGATTGTAAGAAGGATTGGGAAAGTTGCTTACGAGTTAGACTTGCCTTCCGAGCTAGATGGAGTTCATCCGCTGTTTCATGTATCTATGTTGAAGAAGTGTTTGGGAGATCCAACCTTAGCGATCACTATGGAAAGTACGGGTGTGAAGGATAGATTATCATATGATGAAATTCCAGTCCAGATCCTTGACCGACAGATTCGTAAGCTGGGATTAAAGAGATAGCCTTCGTTAAAGTCATATGGAAGAATCAATTTGTTGAGGAAGTTACATGGGAAGCTGAGGAAGCAATAAAACTCAAATACCCACATCTAGTTGTGCTAAGTGAGGATGATGTTAAAGGTAAATATTCTTATCCTTGACATTCTTGAGTACTTCTTTTCATTAAGTTGATGCCTCGCTTTATTCCATTGCCGAGTCTAAGATAGAGATAGATAGACCATGGATAGTGAGAGTTCGAGTTTTCCGGAGTGAAAAATGAGATGAGTTCTGGGGTGAATGATGTTCCACTCTGACGTTTGCTCATCATTCAAGGAAGAATGATTCCAAGGGGGATGATATAACACCCCGTAAAATTATTAAAATGCCCCTAAAATACATCGTGTGCATAACGCGTCTTTCAAAGCTATAATGAAAAATCCAATATCAAATTTGCGATTAGCGTGAAAAATTGAGTCAGAAAATAGTCTCATCTCGATTTAAAACAAACCAGGTCGAATTACGAAATTGCACTTGAAGTGCAAACACAGTAGCTTCTCCGTGCCCCCTCCGGAACACATTAGGGGTGAGGAGTTACAGTTGTAGATTTTTTAAAAAAACTGTTGTTTTCAACAGTAATCTATTTTACGAAAAATTCACCAAAAACACTGGTGTGCGCCCCCTTCGCAACGCGCACCTGTGTCCCAGAAAATTATCTTTTTCTTTTAATTCCAGAAGGATAATTTTATCCTTTCTAATATATTTTAATACCCCCAAAATGTATTTTAAAGAGTATTTTGTACAACAAGGGCTTAAAGCTCATAATTTTTCGAAGTCCTTTACGTAAGTTCAGAGAGAGGAAAGGATCAAGAGAGGTGAGGGTTTCTTTTGAAGTTCCAATTCCTAAGAGAAAACGTGAAGATTTGCCACTCCAGGTGTGTAGAGGTTACACAAAAGCATGGAATTGTTCTTCCATGTGCCCCAATCTAAAGTTATGATGTAAATTAATACTTTAGAATCTTGAATAGTGATTTCTTGAGATTTTCTTTAATATTATCTGTATTTCTTGAATATTATCTTTACTTCTTGAATGTTATCTTTAAATTATATTTCATATCTTAATTTTGATGATCATCATGTTTCAAATTTACTGTATAAATGCATTATTATGAGATTATGATTTGACCCCTTATAAATTCTCTCTGTAAAG
>JAPFFP010045105.1:0-11876 GCA_026153255.1 Solanum medicagineum | reverse complement strand
TGCAAGCAAATAATATATATTATATATATTAATTAATAAAAGTAAAAATATTACGTTATGTATTATATTTTTATCTTGCATTTAAATTATTATATTAGGTATTGCATTTTCAAATCAACAATTTATCTTGTATTTAGTTACTTCGTGTACTACAATGCACTTTTTTTAAAAAACAAAATCTCATTTTGAACTGTTGCATCAAGTGCTTTCATGCTCATTAAAAAGTAAAATATAATTTATTATTTAAACATAAAAGTAAATTGTTTAAATTATCATGAAAATTTTGTGCATTCTTTACATAGAGAAAATTAATTTTAATTTTAAATTAAATATTTAAAGTGATGAAAATTAAAAAGTTGAATTAGAAAAATTATTAATTCGGGATGAAAGTAATATATTTTTAGATGTTATAGTGTATTAGAAAATAATTACAAATGTTTAAAGTATAATTAATGATTTTATAAAAAAATAATAATATAAAATAATTTCAAATTACATATTTGAAGTGACATAAACTTAAATTGTAACACCTCGTGAAATAACGAAAATATCCCTAGAATCGACCTTGCGCGTAACGTGTCTTCCCTTGCCCCGTTTGCAAATCCGAGACCGGATTTGCGATCAGTGTGAAACTTGAGTCGGAAAATGATCTCGACTCGGCTTTAACTCGAAAAAACGTGAATTATTTTTGTTCAAGTAAGCTTAAAACATGGGGTTTCCGCGCCCCTTCCGTGATGCAGAGTGGATGTAGAACCACACTTAGGAAATTTTTTAAAATTTATGAAAAATCGATAATTCGTGAAAAAGTGCTAAAGAACACTAGTGCGCGTCAAGCACTAGTGAAAGAATGGGGTCATTTCATTTTTTTATGGAAAGGGGTAATTCCGACTTTTCCCACACCCCATATCCTAAACTAAGTCAGTTTTTAATGCGATTTAAGTTCAAGAACGTTATTTCCCTTCATTCATACGTTCAAGCAAGCAAACCATCCCAAGAACTTATGCCCAAGAATTCAAGAATCGATAGTAGACTTAGGGATTTCTCCAAATCTTCCAAGAAGCCATTCCAAGGTATGCAAGGCCACTCTAAAATTGTTATTTTTAGATTATATCTTAGAATATATAACCTAGTTTTCATCCCAGAAGTCTCAAGTCTTGATTTAGATTACTTTCATGAAAATCTTGCAAAGATTATTAAATTCCTTTACGTACGCATAGATTCTTGATATAATAATGATGAATCTTGATTCTTTAATTGTTATTAAAGTATTGACTCCAAGAAAACCAGATTTCCAGAATTTATAAGTCTTAAGTATGAGTTATATAAAGTTTTGGGAGTAGCATTGAGCACCGATATGGGTGAGAGTAGAATTAATCACTCGCACTCATAAACTATGTAGCCAGGAGAGATAGGATCGTACTACGGTACCTTCCTCATTAGCCACTGAGATGGCCCAGTTTTGGGATCGATCCACTACCCTAGTTTTTCGTCCCCTACCCCGGTAAAATACGGGATGGCATTGGCAGTGTGGGCTAGACGTTGTATCACCACGAAGCTCATAGTGGTGGTTATCGGTTAGAGAAAATCCCCAAGCTAAGAAATTATGTATTACTTATCAGTTTTCAGCATGTTACTTCAACACATAAAGTAATTGTTATTATTGTTACTTTATTATGAGTTATGTTTATATTCTCTTTGAAGAAATGTTATGATATTCTGATTAAATATTTTGGACATCTTACATGTCGTACATACCATGTACTGGCATCCTTAGGACCTACATCATTTTATGATGCAGACACAGGTGACAGAGTTCCTCAGCAGCCGCTTCGTTGAGAACCTGACAGCTTCCGGTCTTTGGTGAGGCCTCTTCTCAGTCCGAGACTCTTGAGTTGGTTATGTTTCTTTTTCAGTATTTATTTTTACTTCTGGCTACTTGGGGCCTATCTCAGTAGTCCATTCAGATAGTTTTAGTAGAGGTTTCATAGACCATGTGTTAGCATTCTAGTCTCAGTTGTTCAGTATTGCTTATGCAGACAGTTTATGAATTATTTTATTACTTCTATAGCTTTCCCACTGTGGTTTAAGTCTTCCGCTGAGTAAGTATCCAGGTCAAGTGGTTCACTTGGGGCCAGAAATGGTTTCCAAGTGCCGGCCACATCCACAGTATAGGCTCAGGGCGTGACAAACTTGGTATCAGAGCCAGGTTTTCAAGAGTCCTAGGGAGTCTATGGAACCGTGTCTAGTAGAGTCTGTATTATGGGTGTGAAGTGCGCCACATCTATAATAGGGAGGCTACGGGACATTAGAAAGTGTCACCCTTAATTGTCATTCTTTGTCTCGTGCTTCAGAGTATATCTCTGTGAAGTCCCTTCCAACTCGTGCATTCACGCCGTGTTTTTCAGATCATTCCTCCTTGCAGAGCTAACAGACCAGTAAAGAGCAGAGGACGCCCAGCCAGAAGAAATGCAAACCAGCCAAGTCGAATTCCTAAGGAACCTAGAGGTCCAACTGTGCCTGTGGAGCAGCCACAGTAAGCTGACATCATCAATGTTGAGCTTCGCTCTAGGCCATTGGGACCTTGGCTCAGGCGGTCACTACTCAGGGAGGTTGCCAGAGAGATGGTAGGAAGAATGGATCAGATACCGCTAGAGTTCGTGAGTTCCTAAGGATACTAGAATTTACTAGGTCCAATGTGAAGGAGGATCCTGAGAATTTTATTGAGGAGCTGCAGAAGGTGTTTCAAGTTATGTGTATTGTTGATGCTGAACGGGTTGAGTTGGCTGCCTACCATCTTAAAGGGGTAGCTAAGCTATGGTTCGATCAGTGGAAAGGGAGCATGGAAGATGGGGCGCTAGCTATTATTTGAGCGGTGTTTGAGGAGGCCTTCTTGGGACAATGCTTCCCCAGGGAGATGAGGCAGGCTAAGGTAAGAGAGTTTCTGAACCTGAAGCAGGAGCACATGAGTGTAAGGGAGTACAGCCTCAAGTTTACTCAGCTGTCCTATTACGCTATAGTTATCGTGGCAGACATGCATACGAGGATGGATCTCTTCGTGTCCGGGCTCTCTCGAATGACTAAGAGAGAGGGCAGGAGTGCGATGTTGATTGGGGATATAGATATAGCCCTTTTGATGATGTATGTGCAACAGGTAGAGGAGGAGGAGATGTCAGATAGGGAAGATTTCAGGAGCAAGAGAGCCAAGACATCAGGCCAGGAGACAGGCAAAAGAGGGATCGGAGGTGGAGGTCACTCATCTTTTCAGCCTAAGACAGCCGGACCAGCAGCCTGATCTGCTAGTGCACCTGCACTGATGGTTAGGAATGAGCAGGGATTACATCACTGCAGGTTTTCGAGTAGTCAGTCACAGGGTAGCTAGCTCAAGGATCAAACCGCTATCCTACTTGTGGTAAGTGTGGTAAGTGTGGTAAGTCTCATCCCGGAGAGTGCCTTCTGGGCACAAATGGTTGCTTCAAATGTGGTCAGGTAGGCCACTTCTTGAAGGATTGCCCTATGAGGAAGCAGAATATAAGAGATACCAAGTCACAGACAGTCTCTTCAGCACCGCAGGGTAAGCCACCTCACAGGGATACTACAGTAGGGACAAGTGGGGGCACAAACCGCTTGTATGCCATGGGCACCAGACAGGAGTAGGAGAACTCACCAGATGTAGTTACGGATATGCTTAAGTCTTTACTTATGATGTTTATGCATTAATAGACCCCGGAGCAACTTTGTCTTTTGTAACCCTATATGTAGCTACGAAGTTTGGGGTCAATCTAGAATGTCTTCTTGAGCCTCTCAGTGTTTCTACTCCTGCTAGAGAGTCTATTTTATCCCAAAGAATTTACAGGGGTTGTCCACTCTCAGTTTATCATAAGACTATTGTAGTTGATCTGGTGGAGTTAGACATGGTAGAGTTTGATATCATCCTAGGCATGGATTGGCTTTATGCTGGGTATGCCTCCGTAGATTGCAGAACCAAAGTATTCAGATTTCAGTTTCCCAACGAACCAGTCTTAGAGTGAGGGGTAGCTCAGTTTTTCCTAAGGGTTAGTTTGTCTCCTATCTCAAAGCCAGAAAGTTAATCTCCAAAGAGCATATATATCACCTAGTCAGAGTTCAGGATTCTCGTGCTGAGACACTATCTCTCTAGTCTATCCCCGTTGTGAATAAGTTCTAGAAGTCTTTCCTAAGGATCTACCCAAAGTCCCTCCTGACAGGGAGATAGACTTCGGGATAGACACTCTCCTAGATACTCAGCCCATATTTATCCCTCCATACCGTATGGCTTCTTCGGAGCTAAAATAGTTAAAGTTGTTGCTGAAAGATCTCTTAGATAAGGGTTTCATTAGACCAAGCGTCTCACCTTGGGGTTCTCTAGTTCTTTTTGTTCGTAAAAAGAACGGTTCTCTTCGGATGTGCATAGACTACCATCAGTTGAACAAGGTCACCATTAAGAACAAGTATCCTCTTCCCAGAATTGATGACTTATTCGACCAACTTCAGGATGCTACCTGTTTTTCCAAGATAGATCTCAGGTCCGAGTACCATCAGCTAAAAGTTAGAGAGAGAGACATTCCTAAGATAGCTTTTAGAACCTGATATAGTCATTATGAGTTTTTGGTCATGTCCCTCGGGCTGACAAATGCACCAGCAGCTTTCAAGGATCTTATGAATAGGGTGTTAAGGTCGTACCTAGATATGTTCGTCATTGTGTTCATAGATGACATCCTGATCTACTCCCGTAATAAGGAGGAGCATGCGGACCATCTTAGAGTTATCCTTCAGACCCTTAAGGATCAGCAGTTATATGCTAAATTTTCTAAGTGTGAGTTTTGGTTGGCATCTGTGGCGTTTCTGGGGCACATTGGGTCCGGTGAGGGTATCCAAGTTGATTCCCAAAAGATTAAGGCAGTAAAGAATTGGCCAAGTCCCACAACTCTCACAGCGATAAGGAGTTTCTTGGGCTTGGCGGGGTACTATAGACGGTTTGTAGAGGGGTTTTCTTCTATCTCAACTCCCTTGACTAAGCTGGCTCAGAATAAGACTAGTTCGAATGGTCAGAAGCTTATGAGAAGAGTTTCCAAGAGTTGAAGACTAGGCTGACCACAGCCCCAGTCTTATCCCTACCAGATGGAGTTGGTGATTTCGTGGTATATTGTGATGCTTCCAGATTTGGCTTGGGCTGTATATTAATGCAGAGAGGCAAGGTGATGACATATGCCTCCAGATAGCTTAAGATTCATGAAAAAGAATTACCCAACTCATGATCTTGAGCTTGCTGCGGTGGTGTTTACTCTGAAGATCTGGAGACACTATCTATATGGTGGGCACATGGATGTATTCACGGACCACAAGAGTTTGCAGTATGTGTTTGGCCAGAAGGAGCTGAATTTGAGGCACAGGAGATAGTTGGAGCTACTGAAGACTATGATATGAGTATCTTCTATCATCCAGGTAAAGTTAATGTAGTTGCTGATGCTCTTAGCAGGTTGACCATGGGGAGCACAGTCCATGTTGAGGATGAAAAGAAAGAGTTAGCTAAGGAGGTTCACAGACTAGACCGTTTGGGGGTGCAGATTGAAGATTCTGACGAAGGTGGGGCCATTGTCATAAATAGGTCAGAGTCATCCTTAGTGGTAGAAGTGAAAGAAAAGCAAAACAGGGATCCCACCCTCCTCCAGTTGAAAGAAGATGTTCAGAAGCAGAAAGTATTAGTGTTCTCAAAAGGGGAGATGATGTCTTGAGATACCAAGGCAAGTTGTGTGTGCCAAATGTTGACAGCCTTAGAGATAGGATCTTGGCTGAGGCTCATAAAACCAGATACTCTATCTACCTTGGTGCAACATAGATGTATAGAGACTTGTGAGAAGTCTATTGGTGGGGCGGTATGGAGAAGGACATTGCAGACGTCTAGAAGCCCAAATTGCTAGCAAGTTAAGGTTGAGCACCAAAGGCCTTGTGGTGTAGCCTAGAACATAGAGATTCCAAAATGAAAATGGGAAATGATTAACATAGACTTCGTTACAGGTTTAACTCAATCCTATAGAAATCATGATTCGATATGGGTCATAGTAGACAGAATGACAAAGTCATCTCACTTCCTACCTGTCAAGACGACTGATACAGCTGAGGACTATGCCAGAAATTATCTCAAGGAGATTGTTAAGCTACACGAGCTCCGTATATCCATTATTTCAGACAGGGAAGCTTAGTTTATAGCACAGTTTTGGAAGTCCTTTCAGAAGGGCCTTGGTACGAAGGTGAATCTTAGCATAGCTTTCCATCTATAGATAGACGGGCAAGCAGAGCAAACTATACAGACCTTGGAGGATATGTTGAGGGAATGCGTGATAAACTTTCAAGATAACGGGGATGATCATTTACCTTTGATTGAGTTCTCTTACAATAATAGCTTTTAGGCTAGCATACAAATGGCCCTTTATGAGGCTCTTTATGGGAGAAGGTGTAGATTACCCATAAGGTAGTTTGAAGTTGGTGAGGCAGGATTGATAGGACCTGACCTAGTCCATCAGGCTATGGAAAAAGTGAAGGTCATCTAGGAGAGGCTCAAGACAGCTTAGAGCCGACAAAAGTCTTACCTGGATGTTAGAAGAAGAGATTTGGAGTTTGAGGTAGGCGATTGGGTGTACTTGAAGGTATCTCCAATGAAGGGAGTTATGATATTCGGGAAGAAGAGGAAGCTCAGTCCACGGTATATTGGGCCTAACCAAATCCTGAGAAGAGTAGGTAGCATTGCTTAAGAGTTAGAGTTACCAGCGCAGTTGAGTGCTATACATCCTGTGTTTCACATTACCATGCTTAAAAAGTGCTTCAGAGATCCCTCTCTAGTTGTCCCCGTTGAAAGTGTTGGAATTAAGGACGACTTGTCTTATGAAAAGATTCCGGTGCAGATATTAGACTGGCAAGTTCGTAAACTGAGGACCAAGGAGATTGCTTCGGTGAAAGTTCTGTGGAGAAACCAATTCGTGGAGGAAGGCCGAGGAAGATATGAAAGCCAAGTACTCACACTTGTTCGTTGGCCTAAGTGAGGATCTTGAAGGTAAATTTTCGTATTTCACCTTGAAGATTTATATTTGCTATATTAGAGAATCTTGTGGTTTGAGCTAGCCTTGTCCCTATCGTTATCATTCGAGGACTAATGATCCCAAGGGGGAGATATTGTAACACCTCATGAAATGACGAAAATACCCCTAGAATCAACCTTCCGCGTAACATGCCTTCCCTTTCTCCATTTGCAAATCCGTGATCGAATTTGCGATTAGTGCAAAAAATTGAGTCAAAAAATAGTCTCGACTCGGCTTTAACTCAAACAAATGCAAATTATTTTTGTCCAAGTGAGCTTAAAACATGGGGTTTCCGCGCCCCTTCTGCGACACGAAGTGGACTCAGAACCACACTTAGAAATATTTTGAAATTTTATGAAAAGTCAAAAATTCGCGAAAAGTGCTAAAAAGCACTAGTAAGCGTCGCGCACTAGTGAAAGAATGGGGCCTTTTCATTTTTTTTATGGAAAGGGGCAATTCCAACTTTTTCCACACCCCATATCCTAAACTAAGTCAGTTTTTAATACGATTTAAGTTCAAGAACGTTATTTCCCTTCATTTGTACATTTAAGCAAGCAAACCCTCCAAAGAATTTATGCCCAAGAATTCAAGAATCGATAGCAGACTTAGGGATTTCTCCAAATCTTCCAAAAAGCCATTCCAAGGTATGTAACGCCACTCTCAAATTGTTATTTTTAGATTATATCTTAGAAAGTATAACCTAGTTTTCATCCCAGAAGTCTCAAGTCTTGGTTTAGATTACTTTCATGAGAATCTTGCAAAGATTATTAAATTCCTTTACGTATGCACAGATTCTTGATTTAATAATGATGAATCTTGATTCTTTAATTGTTATTAAAATATTGACTCCAAGATTTTAAACCTATAAATGATTTCCTGTAAATTCATGTGAGTTTTATGAACACCCATAAAGTTTATAGTTCAAGACGAGTTAAAGAATTCCTTTCTTGAATCATTCTTGGATTTTAGTTGAGTACATTATAGGTTAAAGAATGATTTTCTTGAATGTTTCTTGGCACTTTCGTTGACAAATCTAGTATATTTGAAAGTACATGAAAGATACTATTTCAGTAAAGTTAAAGGTTTCGGTTTAGAAATCTTGGTAGTAAGCTAGTTTAAGTCTCCAAGAAAACCAGATTTCCAGAATTTATAAGTCTTAAGTATGAGCTATATAAAGTTCAGGGAGCAGTATTGAGTACCGATATGAGTGAGAGTAGAATTAATCACTCGAACTCATAAACTATGTAGCAAGCATAGGATAGGATTGTACTACGTGTACCTTCCTCATTAGCTACTTAGATGGCCCAGTTTTGGGATCGATCCACTCCCCTAGTTCTTCTTCCCCTACCCCAGCAAAGTATGGGATGGCTCCGGCAGTGTGGGCAAGACGTTGTATCACCACGAAGCTCATAGTGGTGGTTGTTGGTTAGAGAAACTCCCTAAGCTAAGAAATTATGTATTACTTATCAGTTTTCATCATGTTACTTCAGCACGTAAAGTATTTGTTATTATTGCTACTTTATTATGAGTTATGTTTATATTCTCTTTGAAGAAATGCTATGATATTTTGATTAAATGTTTTGGCCATTTTATATACCATACTTACTATATACTGACATCCTTAGGACCTGCATCGTTTTATGATGCAGACGCAAGTGACAGAGTTCCTCAGCAGTCGCTCCGTTCAGAACATGACAGTTTCCGGTCTTTGGTGAGGCCTCTTCTCAGTCCGAGGCTCTTGAGCTGGTTATGTTTCCTTTTTAGTATTTATTTTTATGTTTGGCTACTTGGGGCCTGTCTCGGTAGTCCTTTTAGACAGTTTTAGTAGAGGTTCCATAGACCATATGTTAGCATTCTAGTCTCAGTTGTTCAATATTGCTTATGCACTTTTACATTCAGCTTATGCAGACAGTTTATGAATTATCTTATTGCTTCTATTACTTTCCCATTGTGGTTTAAGTCTTCCACTGAGTAAGTAGCCAGGCCAAGTGGTTCGCTTGGGGGCAGAAATAGTTTTCGAGTGCCGGTTACGTCCAGGGTGTAGGCTCGCGGCGTGACATAAACAAAAATAAAGTAGAAAAATTATTAATTCGGGATAAAAGTAGTATACTTGTCAATAACATATTTTAGATTGTTATATTACATTAGAAAATAAGTAACGGTCTTGTATAAAATAAATACTATTAGAATAATCAAAAAGGGAAATAGAGAAGATGAATACCTCTTTATAAATGGAGAATAAAGAGCGCTTTAGAGTTTGGTTGAAGAACCAACTCTTTATTTTACTTTTCAAGTATAGAAAATAGAGAGTAAAATATAGTGTAGTCGGGGATGGTCTTACATCAACTTGTGAGTAAACTGAAAGCTAGTGAAGAAACTGAAACAACAAAAACAAACAAACAAGAAACTAAACAAGCTATTTGAGTAAGCTGAAGAATAATCTTCATGGGCATGTACTTTACAGTGCTGAAGATTTCAGTTAAGGGTGTCAAAATGAGCCCAAATGTAGGTAAACTCGCTCAACTTGCCCAATATTTTATGGATTTGGCTTAGGATAATTTTAATTAGGTTTAATCTCAACTCATTCAAGTCTTATCCCATATCAAAAGAATCCTCAATTGAGCCCGGTTTAATTTCCAATTTCAACCCATTCGAAGACTCTTATATTGTGTAATGTATATTTTCTTTCATTTATCAATTTGTAACTTTTTATTTTATTTTTTGAGTTGAAATTCAAATTGTTATTTATAAAAATAAATAATAATATAATAGAATTATTGATATTGAGCGGGTGAAATAAGGCGGATCATGACCCAACCCGAATTTTTAATCCATTTGAATCCAACCCGTTTGAATCCAAAGTAAGTTTGGGTGCGTCGTAACCTAACTTAATCTCTATCTCAACCCATTTACATTCTCAATTTTAACCCAACCTACCCGTTTGAGACCCCTAATTTCACTCATCAAGAATGAACCAGCAATCTTCCTTTCACCAAAATAGACTATTTACTAGCCTCTGCTAATGCAGAATAAGCAAATAAAGCAAGTACTAGTAGTTTCTTTCTTTGTTTTCAAAGCTCGTGGTTGTATTACTGTGAGTCTTTGTGCTAACTTAGTTGATGGGTCATAGGAATAATGTCGTAGTTAAATGTTACCCCTTAAAAATATCATGTGAGAGGATCACTTGTGGACTGACGTCCAATTACCACTATATGACAATAAAATTTGCATCGGGTTTATATTATTCAAGGAACAAAAAATATTGCTACAATCAGTATTCTATTTCAAGAACTGAGTTTTACAATCTCTATGAATCCTCTGATTCGCCTTTTCAAATATAAATTCAAGGGCTCTTTAGCTTGATCTTGAATCTTGAAAACTTGATGCATTTGATCTTGACTTGTATTTGAATTTAAGGGCTTTAGGGCTTGATCTTGAATTCAGTCACCTTGATCTTGATATATGGATTTGATGATCTTGAACTTGAACTTAACATGGATTTGTTCTTGAACTTGATCTTGACTTGTACTTGAATCCAAGGGCTTTTGGGCTTGTTCTTGAATCCAATGGTCTCGATCTTGATGCGTTCTTGAACTTGAATGCTTGATTTCTTGAATTCTTCTTGTTGCTTGTAGATAAATATATGTGTTTGATCTACGAGCTCTCTTTAGCTTCTTGTTAGAATTTTTTATATCAATTCTAAATTATGAGGACCCTTTATATAGTTGTAGAATAAAGGACTCATGATGTAATCACACTTTCTTCCGGCCAATCAGATTTAAGGTGACATGGCGCAGGATAAGTGATAAGAATAGGTTTCCTTGAGTTATAATGAAATCAAGCTTTCTTCTGGCCAATCAGATTTAAGGTGACATAGCGCAGGAAAAGTGATAAGAATAGGACTCCTTTCAAGTGATATGACAATATTTGATTGGTTGAGACAAATCACTTGTACATGTGGCATATTTTCATTGGTCTTTGGTCTGAGATATAAATGCCATGTCATTCTGACAAATGGCGTGGTCCTATTGATTTCTTTATTTAACTTGGCACGCCACGTCATCCGATATGTGGCATCAAGTGGGCCTCTAGGATGAGAGGACAGTGGGCCAAATAAAGTGGGTCATCTATTGTAGCCCAAATAAGTGAATTTGGACTTTTAATTAGGAAAATTTACAGGAATCACATACTATATTTTGTTAATTTTAAATATTCCCTACCTTTTTTATAAATTTCTAAAATCCTTTTTTTCATAACTTTCCCCCAAACATCTACTACGCTTTATCCCCTTTCCCACAAAACCCTCTTTTTTTCTGCTAAAATCTAGTCCCTCATTGCATTCTCTCTGTGAGAAATAGAGAAAAGAGTGAGAAAATTAAATTGAGAGAAATTTTTTATTTAGAAACATGCTTGGATTGGAAGCTAAACAAATGAGAATGGCCCTCCTATGTATACAAGTCCTTAAGGGTCGTTTCTAGCCGTTTATGGCCGTTGCTACGGTGCCTGCTACAGTGCCCCGACCGTTGCTATAGTGCCTATAGCCGTTGCTACAGTACTATTCTAATACTATTCTAACACTCCCCCTCAAGTTGGAGCATATATATCATGTGCACCAAGCTTGTTACAAATATATTTTATCCGAGGACCCTTCAATAATTTGGTAAACACATCTGCAAGCTGATTATTGGAGCTAACAAATTTTGTTATTATAACACCTTCAACCAACTTTTCTCTAATGAAATGATAGTCAATCTCAATATGTTTAGTCCTCTCATGGAATACTGG
>JAPFFP010045104.1:0-11879 GCA_026153255.1 Solanum medicagineum | reverse complement strand
AACTAACATCCACAATATAAGTAAAAACTACATCCAAAAAAAATATTTAAACACATCCAAAAACCAACATCATAAAAAGACTATCTAACAATAGAACAAAGTATCCAAAATGTCTAAACAACAACTGGGGCCAAAAGAAGTCAAACATCATGGTGCATCAAACACCGGTCTCTGGCTGGTCTGTGGGGTCCTGGGAATATGTGGCTTGACTACAAGACTTCACTACTAATCATTTCAAGCATAAATAACTAAAACCTCTAAATTGAGAGGGGGGGGTTGAGATCCAAAAACAAAAGGAAAATTAATATTACATTACGATGAGGGAAAACACTCAATTATAAGGACAACTTGGGAATCATGTTCCCCATGGTTCATTAACTCGATTATCCCAGATAGCATAACTACAATTGGAGACACGCATGCAGGACGGTAACTTAGGTTCTTCCAGCCCTTTTGTGAAGGTGAATGTCGAATTTCAACATGGCGCTTGGCCGGCTACCATACCGTGCCAAGTAACTGTTACCTATTGTCCCAGTTAACCTCTTGGTCAGGTTTGGTTGATTAGACGAGAACACATCATCAATCAAATCCTGTCATCTATTTCCCTTTTCCTATTTATCACTACCTTGGTCCGGATCGTGATAGTAGGTGGGGTTTGGTGTTGGCCACCTCCAAACAATAATCAATATAAAGTGAAATAGATAATACATGTAAAACCCTAATCATCAAAATGCAATAAGCCTAGTTTATCTCAAGTTAATTACCCATGTTTCCCACAACCCCAAGTTGTGGGTGCTTAGCTACTCATGGCTAAGGTAAAACAAGCAAAAATGCAGTAAGTGACATGATTGAGAATTTTATCCAAGGCAATGAAGATTGAAGACACCACAAGTTGGAAACCAAAAGCTTAATAGATTGATGATGAGCACAAAGCAAGGTTTACAATCCCCGAAATTTGGTTTTCCAAGAGGAAAAGATAATCTAAGCTAAAAACCTAGAGAATTTTCTTGAAAGAATATTCAAAGGTGATAAAAAATTCTCTGGTTCAAATTCTCTCTTAATAAAATCTTAACATAAACTATATATAGCTTTTCCAAAATAACTCTAGAAATTACACAAAAAATATAGCTAGCAGCTGGTATGCCTTGCAGTTACGAATCGTAGGATGGCCTTAGAGTCGTAATCGGGGTCTCGTATCAGGATCTTGGCATCTTGGACTCAACTTGTATGACCTACTGGTACGAGTCATCACTAAGGCTACAACTCGTATGCTCCTCTCATAGTCTCGGCCTTCAGTTTTTGGTCTGATATTTTGGCTTTCTGATTCTCGCTATGAGTCCACCCATACGAGTCGTAGTGAGATTTACGACTTTAGGATGGCCATGTAGGGGTGACCTCCACTTAGCAGATGTCTGATTTTTTGTCTCTATTTGTTGCTACGACATACCACGACTCGTAGCTTGGGCTACGACTTACAGGTGAGCTTTTATATCCTATAATTTAGCAAAATCTGCAACTTTTCTTCAAAATCATGCCAACCTAACTTTTCTGCAAGAGCAACACAAAAACACATAAAAACCATAAAAAGTCGCATTACGTACTCACAAAATCCTTTGTTTTAGCCATCAAATGTGCGGTATTTTGACATCATATCACCCATCAGGCAAGGTTAAAACTGGTGCAATAGTCAATCTTTTTTCCAACTCTTGGAAACTCTTCTCATCTTCATCAGACCACTGGAAGTTGACCTTTTCCTGAGTGAATTTAGTCAATGGTGAGGATATGGAAGAAAATCCTTCAACGAATTTGTGGTAATAGCCTACCAACCCCAAGAAACTTCTTATGTTACTTAGAGAGGTTGTTCTGGGCCAATTCTTAACCGCTTCAATTTTTTGGGTGTCTACTCGAATGCCATCACCCAAGACAATATGGCCTAGAAAAGCCACAGACTTTATCCAAAATTCACACTTCCAAAATTTTGCATACAACTCATAGTCATTGAGATTCTGGAGGACAACTCTGAGGGGATTGGCATGCTCCTCCTCATCTCCCGAGTACACCAAAATGTCATCGATAAATACAATCAAAAACATATCAAGGTTTTGTCTGAACACTCTGTTCATCAAATCTTTAAAGGCTGCAGGCGCATCAATCAACCAAAAGGACATGACCAAGAACTCAAAATGGCCATATCTAGTCCAAAAGCCTATCTTTGGGATATCACATTCCCTTACTTCAACTAATGGTAACCAAATATGAGGGTCTATATTTGAGAAAAAAGAGGCACTCTGAAGTTGGTCAAATAGGTCATCTATCTTGGGGAGAGGATATTTATTCTTTATTGTGACCATGTTTAGTTGCCTATAATTAATACACATTTTAAAAGACCCATCTTTCTTTTGCACGACTACGATAGGAACAGCCCAAGAGAAACACTCGTCCTACTAAAGCCCTTCTCTATCAAATCTCTCAATTGCTCTTTCAGTTCTTTCAACACAGCATAGGCCATCCTATAAGTTGGAATTAAGATAGGTTGGTTATTAGGGAGAACATTTATCCCAAAGTCAATTCCCGATAAGGAGGGACTCCAGGCAGCTCCTCAGAAAACACTTCAGGAAACTCATTCATAATCGGGACTGACTAAAGAATAGAAGGCTCAACATCATCAAACTTAACTCGCATGAGGTGATAGATACAACCTTTAGAAATTTTCTGTCTAGCGCAAAGGTAGGAAATAAACTTACACTTGGGTGCAATAGAATCACTCTTCCACTCTAGGACCGGTTCATTTGGGAATTAGAACTTAATGGTTTAGGTCCCTACATTTAATGGAGGCATAATAGGCATGAAGCAAATCACGCCAAGGATCACATCAAAATCAATTATATTTAACTCAATCAGTGAGAGTATCCTTATCATGGATGAACACTACACATTCTCTATAGATTCTTTCAGTTAGAATAGACTCACCAACTAAAGTAGAAACATCAAAGGTTTCAAGAAGACACTCAGGAGTTCTATCAAATCAACTAGACATATCAGGAAACACATATGACAATGTGGCACCAGGACCTATCAAAACATAGCAATCAATAGTAAAGACTTGAATCATATCCATCACAACATCTGGGGAATTCTCCTGATACTTACGACTATGTATGGCATATAGATTCTTTAGCTAGTGGGGCTGGTGCATAGGATTGAGCACCATCAGTGCACCTTGGACAATCTCTCTGAGAGTGACCCAATTGGCCACACTTGAAACCTGCATAACTTCCCTCACATCACTTCCCCAAGTGTAACTTGCCGCAATTACCACATGGTGTCTTTTCTCGTTAACCTTGGGCTGCACTAGCCTGTGATTGAGATCCCTAGGCTCTAAAATTCTGAGACCTCTATTCATTCCAGTTTCTGGGCATAGTGCTCTAGCAGATGATGGTGCTGGCCCAGACTGAAACATGTTACCATTCCTATTTCCTCTCTGCACAACCTTATGGATGGATGTCTTGGCCCTCTTATTTCTGAACTCTTTCATGTCTTGTTGTCTCTACAAGGGAAATGATGATGCTATCCCTTGGGAAGAGTTCAAAGCCACATTTCTCAACTGGTTCTTTCCTATCGAGCTAAGGGAGGCTAAGATGATGGAGTTTATGAACCTAAAGCAAGGTTCCATTAGTGTGAGGGAGTATGCTCTCAAGTTCAACCAACTCTCCAAATATGCTCCATAATTGGTTGCCGAGCCTAACTCAAGGATGAACAAATTTGTGTCGGGAGTGTCCGACTTAGTAAATGAGGAGTGTCATAACTTCATGCTAGTAGGTGATATGGATTTGTCCCGCCTCATGACATATGCTAAGCAACTAGAGGTGGGAAAAGCTTATAAAAAGGAGAAGTGGTGAGTCCAGGAGGGCTCGTTTTAGATGTGATTTCCAAGGATCTTAGGGTGGCTGGCTTCCAGAAGGCCACAATCGTTGTGCTCCGGATATAGTTGCAGATATGAGTGGGAGAATGGGGTTGTATATTGATGGGCTAAACGAAGGGCCAAATAAGAATGGAAGGGGATGGCTGATGAATTATGTACAACAAGCTGATGTTAATTGTGTAAACCAAATTTGAGCCACCCTTTTGAGTTGGTAGGCCGCAAATTCTGCCTTTTCCTCCGAATTGACCCTATGATGTATAGTACCTTATACACCTCATCTATGAACTCCTGGGGATCCTCATCTGTCTTGGATCCATGGAACTCTAGTGGGTCTATCCTAGTGAAATACCTCATCCTAGAAGCCGAAGTGGGAGCATGAGGGGCTTGGGACCCTTGGTTGATTTGGTTTGTCATAGGATGAGCCAACATGGCAATAGCATCTCAAAACTCAACTTTTGGGCTACCGCTCTACCTTGAGGAGCTGGAGGAGTGGGAGGAGCCAGTTGCTCCTCGGGTGTACGGGCTCTCCTTTGTCTCCCTCTTGGAACCGACATGATCTAGAATATCAAAGAGCATTCATTAGGGGAAAAATCCTAATACTTACATCTAAAGCACGACATAGACCATGAAGAAGTGAAACATTTCCTAAAATGCCTCATAACCTCCCATTCATAGTTGTGGCGCGCTTCACATCCATGAATAAGACTCTAATCGACGTGGTGTGTTTGATTTCGAGGACCATTAATAACCTAGTGCTCTGGTACCAAGTTTGTCATGACCCAGGCCTAGGGCCTAGACGTGACACGGCGAATGGGGAATCCAAAGGGACCCCAAATAAACTTCTTAGCATATCAATTACACATCCTTAGTCGCAGAAGTAATACAAACAACAACAAGAAATATAAAACAAGGGAAGCGGGACTAAGGGAAGTCTTTAATAACCATTAAAGCATAAAAGAGTCAAGCTCAAACATAAGTACATCATAAGATTTCAACAACACTTCTAACATGGAATAGGACAGGGGACAAGACACTCTCCGGCCTTACCCTCATAATAATAAGTGTTCATCCTGAAGAAGTCTCAATATAGCAAGAGTAACAAATATAGTGTCCTCAGACTTGAGGACTCACCAAGCTCTCTTTAAATGATCGTACTAGCCACGTGGAGGATGATCAAGTGGTTCTCCGATTCCTACATGGTAACATCATGTAGCCATAAAGCATGTGCTAGTACATTTGAATGTACTAAGTATGTAGTATGCAATGCAACAAGACAGAAGCTAATATAGTCAAAATACATAGTAATAAGCAATAGATAGTCTCTCAATATGGCATGCATGTTCAGTGCTTGAAGTAAAACATGCTTGTAAATCATTCAACTTGCATAGAACATAATATATGTGTGGGAAGAGACCCTAACCAACAAAAGTAAGACCAAGCGAACTACCACTTGGAATCTCTATGGTTACCCCTCATCGGTAAAGAGGTGGTCTACTTGCCAAGGCAAACCATACTTCACCTTAAGAGAGCCCGTCCCATTATGAAGAAGTAACCCCCCTTACGGGAACCCGTCCAATTTCAGAGTGGATTTCATGATAAAGTGCACTAAATGGATCCATTAGTATAGCAAGGTAATATTCATAATCCTATGTTAGCACATAGTTTAAGAAAAGGAGTATGGACCCGTGAATATAGTCCATGCTGACATCCAATCCATCAGTGCTAAGTCTAATCATACTTTAGTCATAACACAAATAGGTTGTAAAAAACATGACATAAGTAGCTCTTAAATATGCTTGAACACTAATGGTGAGCCTAACTGGAAACATAAGAGTAGATCATAATCAAACATGAACTCTTGCGTTTATATGAATGGCTTACAAGAGGTAAAAATCTTGAAATAGAGCTTAACTTGATACTTGTAACATCATAGGAATTCAATACACACTTGAAAGCCCTTAATCATCATATAGTCACTTGACTTGCAAATCATGAAATAGATCATCAATAACTTGAGAATTCTTGACTTGACATTTTATCAAACATTTAGTGGATTCATGATACGAGTTCAAAATTATGCAATTCAAGAGTGAAATAATGTGAGTAAACTCATTGCAAATCAACCCACCAATATATTGTAAAACCCTCATGTATGGTACCTTGAAATCCATCATCAAATATCATAATAGATCGTAGTTCCATAGCTAAAAGCAAGCATAGTCTCAATAGACCAAATCGATTCATGGTACAAGCTTGAAATAGATATTATACATAATCAATCAACATTTCATAAAAGCCCAACATAACATATATTCATAATCTATAATAAGAGATACCCGTAGATAATACAACTTGAAAACATGTAATTTTCATAAAAAGGAAGATTAGGATCCATGGGTGAAAGGACCCAATGGATGAAACTCACATACCTCATACTTGGGTTTTCTTGAGATGAGCTTGAAGAGAACGTGGAGCTTGAAGAAAATCCTGGAGTTCCAAAGTTAGGGTTGAAATCCTTGAAATTTGAATGAGATATTTGGTTAATTCTTGGAGAGGTTTTTGAGAGGGTCTGGAGTGATATAGAGTTGAAAAATTGCTAAGTATAGGTGTTTTCACATATAAGTAGGCATGGGGTTATGAACACAATGCCCTTAGCCGAGATAGAAAAGCCAAGGAAAAACTTACACTTGTTAGCGTCCTTGGCGCGACATGGACCCATCGTGCAGGCTATTTTTGTACTACTTTGTACCCCTAGAGCGTCGCGGATAATCTCTTGAAACAATAAATCAACAAAATTTATTTTCACTACGGGTCCTCTAAAGTCCTTGTTATACCCATTCCCCACTCAATTTTTCCCTGATCGAGAATATGAGTCGAATTTTCGATATCACGCATAGATTTTGAGATATATGGAAATTATGATTATGGATATTTTTGAAATACATTTTTGGGGCATTTCAAGTCTAATGCTATCAGTAGATGTGTATCATAGGTAAGCCATGCATCATGATTATGCGATATTGGATCATATTATTTACATATCGTGGCATCCACTCCATCTCATATCATATATTTTGGAATTACTTTGTTTTGTTATGAAATTGTAGACTTATTGAGTAATTGACTAGTGTAACTGTTGGACCTATATATATATATATATATGCTAGGTGATGATTATATCTATTTTCTTGTGAAATGTGTATTATATTGTGGTGGGACTTTTCTGAGTTCAAGATTGTACTTCGGTGGTATGTTATCACGATCCAAGCCTAGGGCGTAGATGTGACATGGCAAATGAGAATCCGAAAGCACCCTAAACTCTTAGCATATTATTTGCACATCCACGGTCGTGGAAGCATGAAACAACAAGAAGAGAGTAAAAATAAGGATAAAGGGGCTAAGGGAAGTCTTTGATAACATAAAACTTAGTCGTCAAGAATCAAGAACATAGCATAATTACATCACTTGTCCAACAACAACTCTAGCATAGATAGGGCGGAGGCCAAGACACATTCCTAGTTCACCCTCATAGTATCAAGAGTTCAACATAAGAAACAAAATAAGAAAGAGTAGCATAAATAGTGTCGTCGAACTTAAGGACTCACCAAAGTTTATCTTCTAGATATCACAACTAGCCATATGGCGGATGATTGTGAGGAGCTCTAGTGATCAATGCTTTAAGTAAAACATGCTTGTAAAGTGGATCCATCCAAAAACTAGGCATCTCAGTAACAAGTGAGGAATTGTCTTTTGGTACAATCCAATCCTACGCTGGCTACGTAGTTTATGAGTTTAAGTTATTATTACTCTCACTCATATCGGCGCTCAATACTCCCAAAACATGCACTGTGCTCATGAACTATCAAATTATCCCACTTTAGGGAAAACCTGGAAATCTGTCACTTGGAACCTTGGCCCAAGATATTTTGTTTAAACTTACTTTTCTTTCTCAAAACTGATAATTCTTTTTCATAACTGATAATGCTTTCTTTAAAGAAAGAAAATAGACATGTTCCTTACTAATAAAATTATGCATTTGCAACTATAACTATCTTCAAACTCTGAAATCTATGCATGATGAATAGTAATGCAAAACACCTTAATTAACTGGATGATCTTTCAAAACTGATATGCAACAAACGATGGAATCGTAAATAGACTACTTATATAATTCATGCTGAGGTACTTCTTGAACTGACTTATACTTTAGACTGGATAACTTTTCAGTGCTCTTAAAACATGATAATGGAATAGTTATCAATACTCATCTAGAGTTCTTGTAAATACAGTAATGCTTCATGAATCCAAAGAAAATCACTCAACAACGAAGTTCTTAACATAATGATAATAAAATAACAAGTATTTCATAACAAGACTCTAGAATTTCTCTATAACATCACAGGAATGAAATTTGGCTTGACCTTTGACTAGTATTTTGGTACAATTATAGATTAAGTACGGAATAAGATTTTTGGTAGCCTCACATACCTGAGAAATTTGTTCTTGGAAGAATTGAAGAAAATTCTTGAATCCCTAGCTTGCCTCTTGAATCTATGTTTGAGTTCTTGGAAAGCTTTGAATGTTAATGAGAGGAATTAGTACGTTCTAGGGATTTATTTGAGAAAAACTGACTTGTTTAGGTTTAAGGAGGGTGGAAAAAGTCAAAACTACCCTCCCTTAAATAAAAGAAGGAAATCCGAAAAAAATAACCTGTCGGGGTCACGCTTAGGACGCGCACATGTATAAATTTTGACTGAAAACTTAAAAGGCGTTGAAAAATTATTTTTGTATGAAAATACACATAAAATGCGTTTGCCAGATGTGTTTTACTTGTAAAGTTTTGTAGATCTCTTTCTGGTTGATTTTTCAATTACGTAGAAAATTTTTGAAAAAATATAAGTGTTGGTCTGCGTCCCAGGCGCATCGCGCCTTGGACGCGCACCAAAATAGTTTTCGAATTTAATTACAATAATCTATTTTTCGACTGGATTTTAGGGCAATCGAGTCGAGACCATTTTTCCGCACTCAATTTTTCACCCTAATCGAAAATGCGGTCTCAGTTTTGCAAATGGAGAAGGGAAAGACACATTATGCACACGATTCCATTCTAGAGGTATTTCAGTAATTTCACGGGTGTTACAATAATGGAATTGGCTTTATAAATGATTTTGTGATAACAAAATATATAAATGAAGAAATATTATTAGGTATTCCTTTTATTGCCCAGATAAGACCATATACCGCCAAATTAGACGGTATCCATACTACCATACTAGATCTTATCTTCCCCTACCGAAATAATATATCAAAAGAAGAAAACGAATTTATAATGGACAAAACTGTCTTTAACAAAACTGTCTTTAAGATAAATTCACTTTCACAACCAAATCCCAGGACATTAGGTCTCCTACTCCGCCTAGGATACCCTATGCAAAAGATTTTTCAAAGTATTCCCCAAATCAAAAGGTTCTTTATAAAATTACTCAATTAAAACAAAATTATTTTGGATGGCACAATCCATTACCTAGCTTTGATTTTCAACTAAAGGGATGAATTAATTCTCTCCCAAATATTTTAACAAAAAAATTCTACAGGGAAATAATGAGATCAGGAATACCTGGAATAAAAGGCCTTCAAAGTCCACATTTTCAGAATTTACGACTGAAGAAAAAATGA
The DNA here is from genome assembly GCA_026153255.1 of Solanum medicagineum. Lineage (NCBI taxonomy): Eukaryota > Viridiplantae > Streptophyta > Magnoliopsida > Solanales > Solanaceae > Solanum > Solanum medicagineum. Next base: position 2,281 of record JAPFFP010045104.1, on the reverse strand, counting down.
AAAGACACTTCTACGAAAAGGATAAAACCAAAAATAAAAATATCCTCTTGATGGAACCTTTCCTTTTACCAAAAAATACTACACCATTAAAAGAGCCTATAACCAGTTCATCCAAGTTACAAACAGTACAGTCAGGTTTTAAAAATGACTCCTTTCCTCAGTCAATAAAAATATCTCTATCCAAACAAAGGATAGCTATGAGATGAAAACCATACAGAAAAACTCACAAGAAACAGAAAAGGATGACCATGAGTCAGGAAAAGAACAATTTAAGTTATCAGTTCTTTAGGTATTGCCAGTTATGGTGCTGGACAAAAAGTATCAACATTATGGAATCCCGGACTTATTAAAGCCTTACTAAACAAATCAGAATTATGTGGAAACAGAAGATTCCCTCAATACCCAGAGCTTCTATGAGTTAATCTTAACAGATACTGATTCAATAGGGTTTGAGCACATATTTGAAGAAAATGATCCAGGCCACATAAGATATTAAAAGTTCACGATTAAAAGGATATTAAGCCCTTTTGAGTGGTTTGCAGATCACCTACACACCCCTATTCAGTTATCAAAAGTTCATTGACCGCAAACACTTAATTGATATGATTATAAGGCAGAAATCTGCAACATAATTGAGACTTCCTGAGAATCTCTGGAGTTGCGTTATATCTATTAATTCGTCTGGAAATTTAGACGAGAACTCTATGGCTCTACAAATGGGTTTATAAGTTCCTTGAAACATATCATGACCAAGAAAGCTAATAAAGGTCTGAAATAATACCAATCATATGTCTGAGGTCGATGAACTTTTGGTAAGTGAATGGGTGTATGTAGATGATCTACTAACCATTCAAAAGGGCCCAATATTCTTTTAATTGCAAACCTTGAAAACTGAATACTGTCTGGATCATTAATATCTTCTAATTTGTGCTCAATTTTGATGGAATCGATATCTGTTAATATGAACTCATAATACCTTCGGGTTAACACGAAAAGAATTAGAAAATTTCTGTCACGACTTTGGGTACACCAAAATATCTACCCCTTCAAAAGAATCCTCCAAAATTACTAAAAGACAAAATAAATATTACAAAAATAAAACAAAATTTTAAAAATCTAAAGCATACAATAAAAGTAAATTTAAATCAAATAATACTGATAAATGTTGGAACTGTGAAAAATTTGGACACTGAGCATGAGATTGCCGCTTACCTAATAAAAGAAAAGATAAAATAAATATGTTAGAATTAGAAGAGGATGTCAAAAATAAATTATATTCAATCCTTGAAGAAAATGAAAATACCTTCTCATCCAAAGAGAATTCTAGTAATGATGACAAGACCGATACACCATATGAGTCAGATAATAGTTATTGTGAATGTGGTGGTGATACAACTTGTACCTATAGCAACCGCTCTATTAATGTCATTACTAGTAATCATAAAAAAAATATTTTTAGACTTAATTTATCATATAGAAGACCCAGACTATAAGAAAAAATATTTAATAACATTAAAAGATATAATTCTCAACCAACAATCTGATGATTATACTGTTAAACCATTTAATATGGAAAATGTATTAAATAAATTTAAAGACCAAAATTCGTAAACCATCCTACAAGACCTTCAGATAGAACTAGTACAAGTTAAAAGGGAAGTTGATGAAATTAAACAAAGACTTAGTAGTCTTGAAGCAGATAAGACTTTATCTAATTTCATACATTATCAGGAATTAAAATCAAAGTTCGAAAATGGGGAAACATCAAAAGAAATAAAAATTCCTCCTGAGACAAAATCAGGAATTAATACTATAACTAAAACACAAAGCTACCACATACCTATTACTTTAGTTATTAATAACAACTATACTAGTCATAAAATTGCATTATTTGATACTGGTGCAGACTAGGATCTCAATAAAGAATATGAAGGATTTAGAGTACCCGAATTATTAAAATCATGCTATACTAATTGAAATTATGTGGAGACAGAAGATCCACTGAAAACCTAAAGGTATTATGAGTTCATCTTAAGATACCGATTTCATCCAAATTGAGCACAAATTATCGTATATTAGTTTTGTCACACCCCGACCTAGGGACATGACCAGCGCCCGATAGGGGCACCTAGACACATACTAACCTGAATTACCCAATTTATCCGAACAGGAAACTTGCCAGAATTTCGGCAGAGTTTCCTCTATTTTATTAACTAACCTCACCTGCAAATAAAATCCAGCAGTATCCCAGATAACAATACAAATACATATCTCTTTATAC
>JAPFFP010045103.1:0-11880 GCA_026153255.1 Solanum medicagineum | reverse complement strand
GCTTCTTGTCATGTTGGACTAGATAATTACCTTTACTTACCGAAGGTTCTATGTTTCATGCCAAATGATACGAATTCTAGTAATCTTACATACCTTGTTGTATGACCTCGTTACTAACTTGGAGTGGTTATGGTTTCCCTCAAATATTTAGCTACAATATATTAATCAATTATACTAGTATTAGCATTAATACAACACTTCTAGGCAGTCCAATATCATAAGAATGGTCACCCTGACAGCAAGCTTTCAACTAACGACGCAAAGAATTTTCTTCAACTTTTCAATAAACTCATTTTCTAACACCCATTCTTATGTAAGTGTCATGTGTATCTTATTTTTAGATCCATAACAGTCCTAAAAAATAGCCTACACAGCACCACACGTAATAATTCTTCACAACATACAAACAAGCGGCATAACGTTACATCCTTTCACAACACTTCAACATCAACAATTCCCAAACTTGCTTTAACTTTGCCAAAATTGTATCCAACATTTTTTATACATAAAACCAGTCTTAAACTTGTCCAAAAAAGGTCCCAAAATTGGTTAAGGTCGTGGAACAACATATTACAATTTTTCAGCTCTCAAGTTTCTTTTAAGAGTGAAATTATGACGTTGTAAAACAACTCATCTTTGTGGACTGTAAAAGAGGAGCAACAACTTAATTATATGACTAACAATCTATATATTGTTAGAGCATAAGTTTTACTTCATATATCATCCAACCAATTAGGATAAAATCCTGTTGAACAATAAGAAATGTTCACAACACTTAGGACACATGCTGTCCAGAATTTCCAGCATAACATAATAGCATATACTTCTTGTTTTATATGAAGAAACCATACTATCAATGGCCTGCATTGGTCAATAAAAATTCAAAATTTATATTAGGAGCAACTGAAAGCTTCAAGGAAGTAGGAATTCGTTATATTCAAAGTTGTTAAGCAACTACATGTTATATGTCTAGCAATTGCCCTATTGTCTTTTTCTATAGGATTTAATCTGAACTCTATCTCAATTATGGTTTCTCATATTACTGTCATTACTAGCTATGAAGGTCATTTTATCTTTTAGTTGTGAATTTGTGCACGTTGCGCGTCTTAATAGCTCTTAAACATAGTGACATAGAACTTGAATTTTTTTCCTGAGTATGCCACAACACAAATTTTACTACCCCTGAGCATCAAATGGTGTATAGTTTTATAGAATCAAGATTTGAAGCATAGTTGCTTCTAATAGGAACCATTTATTTGCTTATTCTAACAAAATAAACAAACAATTGAATAAAATGAAAGTCATCTATCTTTAGCCAAATCTTGTTATCTATTTATTTTTTGGTTGCTATAGTGACATGTTATAGACTACATGTAACACTTACAACATAATATAAATGTCGAATAAAAAAGAACTTGACCATTATAGTAAAATTTTATAAATTATCCTATTCTTGGGTGCTATGACGTTCCAATATCATTGAAATGCCCCAAAAGTATGCTTTGAAAATGCCCATAATCATAATTTCATATATCTTAAAATCCGATATCAGGGGAAAAAATTAAGTGGGAAATGGGTATAACCTCGATTTTAGAGGACACGTAGTGAAAAATAATTTTCGCAAATTTCACAAAACAGTGTTTGTCCGCGCCCAGGCCATGACGCGCCTGGGGCGCGGATCAGTGTTAATTTGCCCTCAGCGTTGGGTTCGCCTCGCTGACCAGACGTGGACTAGCTCAACTTTTTCCTTAATTTTCTGTTTCGGCCCAAGGGCATTGGGGTCATAGCCCCAGGCCCAAGGGCATGGGGCTTACGCGTGAAAACACCTATACTTAGCTATTTTTCAACTCTATATCACTCAAGACCCTCTTAAAACCCTCTCTAGCACTTAATCAAATATTTCATGCAAATTCAAGGGTCTCAAGTATAATTTCGGATCTCAAGGACTCCATTTAAACTTTAAGTTTCCTTCAAGTCTACATCCAGAAAACCTAAGTTTAAGGTGTGTGGGTTTCATCCATTGGGTCTTTTCACCTATGGAGTCCAATTCTCCTTTTTATGAAAATTGCATATTTTCAAGTTGTATCTTCTATGAGTATCTTTTATTATGATTTTTTATTACAAATTAAGTTGGGGTTTTATGAAATATTGATTGAATATGCATGTTTGTCTGCTTCAAGCTTATACTATGAATTGGTTTTGTCTATTGAGATTATGCTCATTTTGAGCTATGAAACTATGATCTATTATGAGATTTGCTAATAGATTTCAAGGTATCTTACATGACGGTTCTACTATATGTTGGTGAGTTGATTTACATTGAGTATTCTCATGCTGTTTCACTCTTGAATTACATGATTTGAAACTAGCATTACACACCCACCAAGTGTTTGATAAAATGTCTTGACAAGGATTCTCAAGTTATTGATAAACTACTATGTGGTTTATAAGTCAAGAGACTTTATGATGATTAAGGGATTGTATGTATGCATTGAATTTATGAAAAATATTTATGATGTTGCAAGTTGACCACACCTTGTCGGAGGGGTGACATGCTCGTACTACCATGTTGAGGGGTAGATACCTTCACCACCTTGTCGCGTGGTGTCATGCCCGTACTACCATGTTGAGGAGTAGATACCTTGACCACCTTGGGGGGGTGACATGCCCGTACTACCATGGTGAGGAGTAGATACTTTAATCACCTTCCAAGGGAGTGTCATGCCTTGGATTCCAAGTAATAGCTTCCTTAGTCTATGATTATGGTCTCTTCCCACACATGTTATCTATATTTGCAAGTTATATGATTTATAAGCATGTTTTACCACAAGCATTGATCATGCATGCCATATTGATATTATACTTATCCATTGCTTATGATTATGCATTTTGACTATGTTGGCGTATGTCTTGTTGTATTGCATCCTACATACTTAATACATTCAAATGTTCTAACGCATACCTTATGCCTATATAATGTTACCATGTAGTAACCGGAGCCCCTCTCGATAATCCTCCACATGACTAGTTTTGACATTTCGGAAGATAAGCTTTGGTGAGCCCTCAATTCCGGGGATACTAGCTATTCTACTCTTACTATTTGATATCTCTTTATATTGAACATTTGATACTATGAGGGTGAGCCCAGAAAGTGTTTTGGCCCCTGTTCCAATCTATGTTAGAGGTGCTGTTGGAACAATTGATGTACCTATGTTATGAGTTTGACACTTGAGTATTTTATGACTATCAAAGATTTTTCTTAGTCCCTTTTCCCTTATTTATATCTCTTGTTGTTGTTATTTTGCTTCCGCAACCAAGGATGTGAGATGGATCTGCTAAGAGGCTTGTTTGGGGTTCCTTCAGGTTCTGCATTCGCCGTTTCACGTCTAGTCCCTAGGATTGGGTCGTGACAAACTTGGTATCAGAGTATTATGTTGTTAATGGTACTCGAAATCCAACACACAGTATCGATTAGAACCTTATTCATGGTTGTGAAGAGCGCCACAACTATGAATAGGAGGCTGTGAGACGTTTTAGAAAATGTTTCACTTCTTCATGATCTATGTCATGCGGTAGAGCTAAGTACCCTAAAGGATTATTACTAATCCCTAACCATTACATTTCAAAATATGTCTCAAGATACTCAGAATAGTGGACAAGGCAGTGACCATCTCTTACTTGGGGGTCAACTTCCCAATGGGGATATGTCGAATGTGGAGGTTCGTAATGCTCTATGGCTATTGGCCACGGTTGTAACCACTCATATCAATCTACAAGTGGGTCCTCCCGAGACTTCAAGGGATAAGAGGAAGGAGAGTGAGGCTAAGAGCGCCCGAGTTGGTGGTGCCTTATCTTCTACTAGCCTACCGGTTCCCAAGTACAACAAGGAAAGGATCTATTTCACCAATTGTCAAGAGTGTGGCAAGAAGCATCAATGGGAGTGTTTGTCAGGAATTGCGGGTTGTTTCAAGTGTGACGGTGTTGGACATAAGATGAGGGTTTGCCCCGTGGTCTCAAAGAAAGGGAGAAGAATGGTTCAACTTGAGGGTAGGCTTCCGTATGCTAAGCCTAGTGACGATGGTTGAGTGACCCTTCCTAGGTTCCCAACATGTGAGAAAAATCATAGTGGCACATGTTGGAGGAACACGGGTGCACGCTGTTGTTGTGGCAAGAGGGGCCATAAGATTGTTGATTGTCAGTGGGTTGCTAAGAATCATGTGGATGACCGTGGATTCCCTCAACCATACCCCTCTAGGGGTCACTAGACTTGGCATGTGGATGACCGTGGATGCCCTCAACCATACCCCTCTAGGGGTCACTAGACTTGGCATTGTACTTCACAGATATGTTAAACGTTTTTGATTTTGATGTGTATGCATTGATAGACCCCAGTGCCACTCTTTCTTTTATTACTCCTTTTGTTGCCAAAAAGCTTCATGTTAGTCCCGAATTGTTGTGTGAACCTTATAAAGTATCTATCCCCATCGGTGAGTCCATTGTTGCTAAAAGAGTTTATAGAAATTGTCCCGTGTTCATCTTGCATAAAATCTTGCCCTGTGATTTTATTGAATTAGATATGGTGGATTTTGATGTCATTTTTGAGATGAATTGGTTGCATGCATCTTATGGTTCTATTGATTGTAAGACCCGTCGGGTAAAATTCCATTCTCTAATGAACCTGTCCTTGAGTGGGAAAGTTGTGATGTGGTGGTCAAGGGTAGATTTATCCTTAAAGCCCAAAAGTTGATTTCGAAGGGTTGTCTCTACCATTTTGTGAGGGTTAGGGATGTTGAGTCCAAAGTCCTTCCTATTGAGTTGGTTTCGGTGGTTAATGAGTTTCTTGATGTCTTTCCCGATGAGCTTCTGGGTGTTCTTCACGAAAGGGAAATAGACTTTGGTATAGACCTTCTTCCCGATACTCAACCCATTTCTATTCCTCCTTACCTTATGGCTTCGATGGAGTTGATGGAGTAGTTGACGGATTTGTTGGAGAAGGGTTTCGTAAGGCCTAGTAAGTCTCCTTGGAATGCACCGATGTTGTTTATGAAGAAAGGATGGTTCTCTTAGAATGTGTATTGATTATCGAAAACTTAATAGAGTCACCATAAAGAACAAGCACCCTCTACCAAGGATTGATGACCTTTTTGATCAAATTCAAGGGGCTAGTCACTTCTCTAAGGTTGATCTTCGGTTTGGGTATCAGCAAGTGAAAGTGAGGGAGTGTGACATCCCTAAGATGGCCTTTCGGACTAGGTATGGGTACTTTGAGTTTGTGGTTATGTCCTTTGGGTTGACTAATACTCTGGCTATACTTATAGATCTTATGAATAGGGTCTTTAAACCCTACCTTGACTTGTTTATGGTAGTTTTTATTGATGATATCTTGATCTATTCCCATAGTGAGGAGGAGCATGTGGATCACTTGAGGGTAGTATTGCAAATCTTGAGGGAGGAGTAGTTGTATGCTAAATATGAAAAAAATTGAATTTTGGGTTGAAAGAGGTTGCTTTTCTAGGGCATGTAGTGTTGGATGATGGCATTAAGGTGGATCCTAAGAAGACGGAGGTAATTAGAAATTGGCCTAGACCTTTGAATCTATTGGACATTAGAAAGTTTCTTGGGTTTGGCAGGTTATTATCGGAGGTTTGTAAATGTTTTCTCTTCTATTGCTTCTCCTATGACTAAGTTGACACAAAAGAAGGCGAAAATTGTGTGGAACGATGAGTGTGAAAAGAGTTTCCAAACTTTGAAAGATAAGCTTGTCTCTGCTCCTATGTTATCTCTACCAGAAGGGTTGGAAGGGTTTGTTGTGTATTGTGATGCCTCAAGAATTGGTTTCGGGTGTGTTTTGATGCAAAGTGGTAAGGTAATAATGTATGCCTCTAGACCACTTAAGGTGCATGAGAAGAATGATCCCACCCATGATCTTGAATTGGCAGTCATGGTATTTGATTTGAAAATTTAGCGTCACTAATTGTATGGAGTTCATGTTGATGTGTTCACCGCCCACAAGAGTCTCCAATATGTGTTCACCCAAAAAGATCTTAACTTGAGACAAAGAAGGTGGTTAGAGCTCCTTAAAGATTATGATGTGAGTGTGCATTATCACCCCGGCAAAGCTAATGTTGTGATTGATACTCTAAGTATGGTGTTTTCTATGGGTAGTCTATCTCATGTTGATGATGGTGGCAAAGAGGTGGCTAGAGAAGTTCACCGGTTGGCTAGATTGGGGGTTAAGTCGGATGAAGTTGATAATAGTAGTGTAGTGGTTGTTGACGGTTCTAAATCTTCCTTGATTGAGGAGGTAAAGTCAAAACAAGATCTTGACCCCACTTTGCTAGAGTTGAAGAACTTGGTGAGAGATAGTAAAGTGGAGGTTTTCTCCTAAGTGGGAGATGGTGCCCTTAGGTATCAAGGTAGATTGTGTGTGCCAAATATAGATGATTTGAGAGAATGGATCTTGAAGAAGGCCCATAATTCGTCATATTCCATTCACCCCGATTCTACAAAGATGTATAGAGACTTGAGGGAAGTGTATTGGTGTGGTGGTATGAAGAGAGACATTGCCATGTTCTTATCCAGATGTCACAATTGCCAACAAGTGAATGCCAAACATCAAATGCTAGGTGACCTAACCCAAGATATAGAGATTCCTACTTGGAAATGGGAGGAAATCAACATGGATTTTGTAGTTGGGTTGCCTAAGACTGGGAAACATTTTGATTCTATTTGGGTTGTTGGTGGATAGAATGACAAAGTCGGCTCATTTTCTACCGGTCAAAACTACTTATGGCGCCGAATTATGCCAAGTTGTATATACATGAATTGGTTAGATTGCATGGGGTTCCCTTGTCTATCATTTTGGATCGCGGTGCTCAATTCACTTCTCACTTTTAGAGGTCTTTCCAAAGAGGTCTTGGTACCAAGATTAAGCTTAGCACAACCTTTCACCGTGAAATGGATGGCTAGGCCAAGAGGACTATCCAAACTCTTGAGGATATGATTAGAACTTGTGTTTTGGAGTTTAAGGATAGTTGGGATGAACATCTTCCACTCATTGAGTTTGCACACAACAATAGCTACCACTCAAGCATTGGTATGACTCATTTTGAAGCTCTTTATGGTAGGTGTTGTAGATCCCCCCGTTGGGTGGTTTAAAGTGAGGGAAATGGTATTGCTAGGTCCGGATTTGGTCATGGAAGCCTTGGAAAAGGTGAGATTGATTAGGGAGAGACTGAAAACTGCCCAAAGTAGACGAAAGTCCTATTCCATGTGATGAGAAGAGATCTTGAGTTTAAGGCTGGTGATTGGGTTTACTTGAAAGTCTCACCTATGAAGGATGTGGTTCGATTTGGCAAGAAGGGGAAGTTAAGCGCCAGATTTGTAGGTCCCTATAGAGTTTTGAGGAGGATTGGTAAGGTTGCTTATGAGTTGGAGTTGCCTATAGAGATGAATATGGTTCATCTTGTCTTCCATGTATCCATGTTGAGAAAGTGTATGGGTGACCCTAATGTTATAGTGCGTTTGGATGTTGTGGGTGTTGTAGAAGATAATTTGACTTATGAGGAGGTCCTGGTGAAGATTTTGGATAGACAAGTAAAGAGGTTGAGAAACAAAGATATAGCATCCGTCAAGATCCTTTGGAGCAACAAGTTGAAAGTGCTACATGGGAAGCCAAGGCGGACATGAGAAAGTGATATTCATACCTTTTCCACTCTACTCAAGCCTAAGGTACTAATTTAAACCCCCTATGTGATTTTAAGTCTTAACTTTCAGCCCTTATGTCATTTTACATGCATTCATCTTTATGTTGACAAGTTTATGGTGATTCTTGACATTCATGTTGAGATTTTTTGAAAATGAGGTTTAAATGCGTTTGTTGCATATATGTCGGGTTGAAATCTTCATGATTACTTCCCTTATGTAAGTTTCTTTGACATTCAGGACGAATGTCCCCAACTGGGAGATATTGAAACACTCAAAAATGTGTTTTGAAAATGCCCATAATCGTAATTTTCATATATCTCAAAATCAGTGCATGATATCAAAAATTCGACTTCATATTCTTGATTAGGGGGCACAAATTGAGTGGGAAATGGGTATAACCCCGATTTTAGAAGACCTATAGTGAAAAATAATTTTCTCAAAATAGTGTCTGTCTGCGCCCAGGCCGCGATGCCTCTGGGGCGCGGATCAATGTTAATTTTCCTCCGTATTGGGTCCACGTCGAGGACCAAAAGTGAACTAGTTCAATGTTTTCCTTAATTTTCTGTTTCGGCCCAAGGGCTTAGGGGTCATAGCCCCATGTCCACTTATTTGTGGAAACACCTATACTAGCCATTTTTCAACTATATCACTCAAGATCCTCTCAAAACTCTCCATAACACTTAACCAAATATTTAATCCAAATTCAAATGTCTCAAGCATAATTCCGGATCTCAAGGACTCCATTCAATCTTCGAGTTTCCTTCAAGTCTACATCAAGAAAACCTATGTTTGGGGTATGTGGATTTTATCCATTGGGTCCTTTCACCCATGGAGTCCAATCTCCTTTTTATGAAAATTGCATGTCATCTAGTTGTATCTTCTATGGGTATCTTTTATTATGAATTTTTATTACAAATTAAGTAGGGGTTTTATGAAATGTTGATTGAATATGCATATTTGTCTACGTCAAGCTTATACTATGAATTGGTTTTGTCTATTGAGACTATGCATGTTTTGAGGTATGAAACTATGATCTATTATGAGATTTAATAATGGATTTCAAGGTATCTTACATGAAGGTTTTACTATATGTTAGTGGGTTCATTTATATTGAGTTTTCTCATACTATATCACTCCTGCATTGCATGATTTGAAACTAGCATTACACACCCACCAAGTGTTTGCTAAAATGTCTTGACAAGGATGCTGAAGTTATTGATGAACTACTATATGGTTTATAAGTCAAGGGACTTTATGATGATTAAGGGATTGTATGTATGCATTGAATTTATGGAAAACATTTATGGTGTTGCAAATTGACCACACCTTGTCGGGGGAGGGGGGGTGACATGCCCGTACTACCATGTTGAGGGGTAAATACCTTGACTACCTTATCGGGGGTGACATGCACGTACTACCACGTTGAGGGGTAGATACCTTGACCACCTTGTCGGGGGGTGATATGCCCGTACTACCATGTTGAGGGTAGATATCTTGACCACCTTATCAGGGGGTGACTTGCCTGTACTATCATGTTGAGGAGTAGATACCTTGACCATCTTGTTAGGGGGTGACATGCCTATACTACCATGTTGGGAGGTAGGTACCTCAACCACCTTCCAAGGGGGTGACATGTCTTGGATTCCAAGTAATTGCTTGCTTGGTCTATCATTATGGTCTCTTCCCACACATGTAATCGATATTTGCAAGTTATATGATTTACAAGTATGTTTTAGCACAAGCATTCGTCATACATGGCATATTGATATTATACTTATCCATTATGATTATGTATTTTGACTCTATTGGCTTATGTCTTATTGCATTACATCCTACATACTTAGTATATTTAAACGTACTAATGCATAATTTATGCCTACATGATGTTACCATGTAGGAATCGGAGCCCCTCTCGATCATCCTCCATGTGGCTAGTTTTGGCATTTCAGAAGATAAGTTTTGGTGAGTCCTCAAGTTCGGGGACACTAGCTATGCTCCTCTTACTTTTTGATATCTCTTTATGCTGAATACTTGATACTATAAGGGTGAGCCCGGAAAGTGTCTTGGACCCCGCTCCAATCTATGTTAGAGTTGTTATTGGAAAAATTGATGTACCTATGCTATGAGCTTGACACTTGAGTATGTTATGACTATCAAAGATTTTCCTTAGTTCCTTTTCCTTTATTTATATGTCTTGTTGTTGTTTTTTTCTTTTGCGATCAAGGATGTTTTATTAATATGCTAAGAGGCTTGTTTAGGGTTCCTTCGGGTTTCCTATTTGCCGTATCACGTTTAGGCTAGTAGGCTTGGGTCATGACAATCATATTTCAAACATATGATGCCCTTATGTTTCAAATTATAGAAGTGAAATTCTAATTATTTAGTTTATTTTAACTTTTTTAGGAACATGAATAATCTAAAACGTGGTTGAATGCATGATGTGTTGGATGACCGAGGGGGCGTAAATTCTAATTTTATCATCAGCATGAATAACTTTATCCAGTTATCATGTTCTCAAGTTAATTGTATGAGTGGTAACAACATCAGATGTCCATATAAAAAATGTCACAACATTAAATACATGAATGTTGAAATCGTGAGATATCACCTTTTTCATTTTGAATTTGTTGAAAACTATTTTATTTGGAAACATCAAGGGGAAAAAGATTTGATTGAGGAGATTTCTTCTTGTAATGATTTGAATTGTGGTGGTCAACCTGACTTGAGGCATGATAATCAATATCGACAAATGATTTTGGATGCAGTTGATGAAAACTTTGACCATGGTTCAAGTTGGCAATCTTGTAGTTATATTAAGTCTGGTCCTATAATCCTTATAAATCTTCAATTTGATGAGGAGCCTTATCATTCACGGAAGAGGAACCTAATCCTGAGTCATAAAAATTTTATGATTTGCTACAGACTGCTGTTGCTAAATTATATCCTGGATCTTTCCTTTCTCAATTTGCATTTTTCTTTTGTATATTGAATATTAAAATGGAGAACAATATGTCACAGGGAGGTTATAACCAAATGATGCCATCGATGAAAGAGACTTTACCTGAAGATAATATTGTGCTTGATAGCCATTATCGGACAAAGAAGTTAGTGCGTAGCTCGTGTCAGTTGAGAAAATTAATTGTTGTGAATCAAGCTGTATGTTGTATTGGGGTGATGATGAACACCTTACATCTTGTAAATTTTGTGGGTTTCAGAGTTATAAGTGTTGTGTTGGCTCTCGTAAGACGAAATTGGCCCCTTACAAAAAATGTATTATTTTCCTTTGATTCCTTGATTGAAGAAATTATATGCATCTCATGATTCAATCACTTCCATGAGATGGAATTATGAGCACACAAAAGATGATGGTGTAATGTATCATTCATCAGACTCTGAGGCTTGGAAGCACTTTAATAAACTTTTTTTTGCAGTAGAACCAAGAACTATAAGGTTGGGATTATGTACTGATGGTTTCCAACCAATTAGTTAGTCTGGCAGGAAATACTCTTCATGACTAGTGATTGAATGTAATAATCTTGCCTTTGAAGGGCATTTTGTCTTTTAAAAAAAGGACTAGATTTAAAAAAAATAAAAGGAGAAAGGGGTGGGATTAGCAGCAAAGCTGCATCCCATAAGAAACCCACAAACCGAAAAAAAATACAAGGCGGGAGTTGCAAACTGCTCGCTGCAGTAGTGAATGAAGTAGAAGAAAAAAAAATTAAGAGCTTTGATTTGAGACTAAGAAGAGAAGCATAAAAGAAGATAAGTTTCTAAACTTTATGATAGAGTTAATGTGTATCAATGGCTATAAATTGGGGGTTTAGGGTTTAAGAAAATTAGAGTTAAAGAGATAGGAGATTGTGAAATTCTCATAATTAGAAGTATATCCTTGTTTTAAGATTCTGCTATAGCCTTACTAAAGTTCTTAGGTTAGGTAATTTACTATGGGTGTTGAAATTTAGTGACAAGGGATGGATAATTGCACAACAAGAATAGTTTTAGATTATCGAATCTTGGATGAACAAGATGGTTATGGTAGAAAAACATCATTAGGTTATTGCACCAATTAGATTATTCATGGTCTGGGTATTACATTTGTAACACCCCACACTTTACAATATTGGCTCAATTCAAAGGAAACATGACATGAAAAGGGCAAGTGACGCTAAATTT
>JAPFFP010045102.1:0-11880 GCA_026153255.1 Solanum medicagineum | reverse complement strand
ATATTTTTTATATAATTTTTAAAATATCAAATTAATTTAATTTTAAAAATTAATTAAATTAACTTTTTGAAAACACAATATCAATAGTAATAGGAAACAAAAGGAGTAACTCACATCACACCTAATCCATTCACCTGTTCTTTCTTTGTCATTTACGATGGCGATAATAACTTACCGGCAGTGATATTTACTCCAAATCATACTGATTTTTTATACTCTAATAAATTATGAGGTGATGATATTTAATTCAAGTCATAAGTACTAATTTATTAGTATGATTAAATGGTAATTTATAGTTTTATACTCCTCTGATAAATATTATTCCCTCCGTCCTATTTCATATGGCATCCTTTGACTTAGTATGATATTTAAGGAAAAAATGAAGACTTTTGAAGCTTGTAGTCTAAAATCATTCTTATATATTTGTGTGGTTGAGAATCATTTCGTTAAGCGTAAAAGAGTAATTTTAAGGTTAAATTATTTCCGATTAGAGTAAGGTGACATTCTTTTTGGGACGGAACAAAAAAAAAGTGTGTCATGTAAAATGGTAATGAAGGAGTAACTAAATATTAAGGTCTCACGTGTTTTTTAGAAAAATATTAAATATAAATTAAAGACTATTTGTTAAGTAGTTAAAAGTTTCGTTAAATACAAGATAAATATGGAAAAAAATCTAATGATTTTTATGAACTCTTAATAATTTACTTATTTTAAATTATAAAAAAATCTCAATAATTCATTTAATATGAACGGGAAGAAGTAATGAGAATATGTGTTATTTCTTATAATATAGTGATAATAATATATTTAAAATACATATTATGTATTCAATGTATATTAGGGTGAATAACTTATATCGTCACCCAATTATAACAGCTTATCCCCTAAGTCAGTTATATTTATTCTAATGTTAAGTTGGTTTCCAACCAAGTCATTACAACCAAAAAAGTTAAAGCAATAATTACACAAATTTCGTGTAATAAAGTCCAGCTCAACGTAACACTAACCAAACTTCTCAACAATATTGCTCCCTCTTTTTCATTTTATGTATGACATTATTTTTTAGTTTATATAAAAAAAATCTTAATTTATTATAATTAAAAATAATTTAATTTAATTTAATTTTTTCTTTACTTTTAATAAAATGATTCTCATTCACGCAAATATCTTAAATTATTTTAGATCATAAATTTTAAAAAAAATTCTTCTTAATAAACATCGTATCAAATCAAACAGTGTCACATGAAGTGAGAATGAAAAAATAAAAAGACTAAAGTTCAATTGCAAATCCAAAAAGTAAATGCAATAACTCAAATAGCAAAAGCACGAGCAAAAATGCAGAAATATTGAAGGTAAGAACTAGGGATCAATAGAATGAAGGAGAGAAAAAATTTAGACTCAAAATTGGGAATGAGAAATACAGAAGTATTTTTACATATAATTCATGATACCTTCTGATAGTGATACTCTATTCTATTTTTAACAACAATAAATGATATCCTTAGGATCCCAAATTATTCTTTGTAAAGACTTAGCCCTATTATTTTTACTTGGCCCAATATTTATTTGTGTGATATTCTTATTGGGTTGAGGCTGATTCATAACATCTCTCTTCAAGTTTAACTCTATAGTACTTATGTCCTCTATAGTTTATGCTATTATGGGGCCTTTGGATATGATTTTACATCATATTTGACGTTGAAATTTTATTTGGATTTTTTAAGTTATGTATTTTTTCGTAAATATAAAAAATTTTAATTTGTGAAAACCATCAAAACTTCTTCAGCTCTTATATAATTTTACCAAATGAACAAATCATGAATCATAAATAAGATTCAATGCATGTAATTGGTCACAATTAGTCATTTCTTTAGGTTCATTTTGTCTTTTTTAATTTACAGACGTGCATGCAATACCATCAATGTCGTTAACAAGAACATATTTTTCAAACAAGAAGATAAACCATCACCTATCTCGAATCAAGCCATGAGAATCTCGAAGAAAGCTTTTCTATTTTTCGAAGTCTTGGCTCATTTTTTGTCTAAAAACAAAAAAAGAATTATGATAATCAATGAACTATGGCCTCCAATATCCGAATTTATCGAATTTTAATTTTTGACTACTTTCATGATCATCTCTCCCTAAGTTGGCCTTTTTCTATTATTAATTTCAAATCAAAATCTTCCCCTATGAGAATTCTTCTGGAATCTAAGGTCTAGGAATCAATTACAAGTTAGAAGAATGATTAACTTACCTTTACCGAAGAACCAGATAGAAAAATGAAGGGAAATAGTCCTAGGCCACTTATGCTATCTCATGAATGAAGTGGGACAAATAAAAATAGCTCTGGGACTTTTTTTGACTTAAACTCACGACTGCACTGCTATAACAGCCACTTCTCCCACCATGGTGGCCTCATTATAATGAAAATAATCCCACCGTGGCAGATGGCGTGGAGTCAGAAACTCGAGATTCGCATCCCAGATCTTCATTTCGCAACACACCCTCCAACCATGACATTCTAGAATCAACTCTTTGCGCTAAGATCAATTTCGAGAGTTTTACTCATCCGAATTCGATTTGGTAAAGACGTACAGACTCCTTATCGTCTTGGTTATCAACTAAAAGAGTCAAACTCGCAAATCAAATTTCAATCCATCATAAGATTGTACTAGACCTCACCTGACTCAGATTTTGTCCAAGTGTGACTTAAGCTCAAAATTTTCAAGTTACTACCCTAGAGTTTTTTGGCCAAATTCTTTCCCAATGATCAATCCATAATGACGGGGCAGATAGTTACATTTCTTCACTTAAAACTTGTTTTATTTTTAAACTCTTATTGATTTATTCTTTTCTACCAGCAACTAAGAACATGTTTGGATTGACTTATGACTTTTAACTTATAAGTCAAAAGTCATAAGTTAGAAATTCTAACTTACGACTTGTGGCTTATTTTTATTATTTTAGCTTAAAATTAAGTGCTTATAAGGAATTTCTTAATTTATCTAGACGCTTCGAAAATACTTAAAAACTAGTTTGATTTAAAAACACTTTAAATTAATCAATTTAGATAAGGTCTAAGTAGTGTTAACATGACTTGTTGCCAACTGGCAAAGTAAACCTCAAACAGATTAAAGCTGATCAATGAGCCCACTGCCCAGGAGGACATGGTGACCATTTCTTAATCATTGCAACTACTAGTTAGGCAAATTATAGTTCAACATAATACAACATCTAATGAGTTAATGATCATATTTGACACTAGTTTAGTAACTCTAGCACTTACATGTAAGCTAGAATAATTCTTGATTATTATCAGCTGCATTTACATGTTAATTTGCTTCTATATGGCATAGCCAAATGTTTCAAAATTTTGGAAGTATGACCATTCAGCTGTATTTATTTTTATCTTTGGTCACACAAAAACAGAGAGACTTATTGAACTTCTTTGTTTATAAGATAATTATTGAGGAGAAAAACATTGGACTCAAATCCATGAGAAGACTTATATGGGCCGCCCAAACAGCAAATATGTTTACTCGGTGCTGAAATTAATAATGGGTCGAAAGTCGAGCCCAATGTATTTTCATTGTCAGTCCAGCAAATTCAGCCCAAAATATAGCTCGCAATTCATTTAAGAAAAAAATACATGACATGACAAATATTTAAATTATATATGATATAAAACTAGAGAAAAAAAAAAAGAAACGTTGCTACATTTTGGGACTTGTAGAATATACACAATGCACGCATTGTTTGATATAACTTTTTCTCTTGATACACAATTAGCTCAAAACAAACTATAGCTACTTACATTTTATAATCACGCTCTAACTTGTAGTTATTTATGAAAATTTTCCCATCAATCTATTCCATTTTAAACTTGAGTTTGACATATACATGATGAGGACTCTTATGGTTTAAAAAATTACAAAAAATAAGATAATATAATATTTGGTACAATGGATTAGGATAAAAAAAAAAAGATCTATGCATGATTTATGACACAAGATTTGGTTCATCGTACAATAAAAAAAAAAAAGAATGATCCATAAAAATTGTAGGTTGGTGGTAGAAGTGAGTTCATGATTTGAAGTTTATGTACTTTATAGTGAGCTCAAATTAATATACAAATATACAATATAAATTGGATTCACAATCAAATATTTAGTTAAGTTCTTAATTCTTTTCTTTTCGGTAAACTAATTTCTTAATTCATGTATAAGTAAGCAAAAAATATTTAGTTCGTGTGAACTCATCTGTGACACAGTGGGATTATCTGCCCCTAGTCGAAGATGTTAATATATAATATGTTTCTTATTAAATTATGTAAGAATTCATGTATTATTTTATATAATATAAAATATCAAATAAAAATGTAAAATAGCAATGAGAGGATTAGACTACTTAATTAAACATAACATATTTTTGAATTAAGTAAAATCATCACATAACAACTTGATAAAATATGAGCCGGAAACACTGATGAAAAGCTTCAATCTCCTTTCATGGAGAAGAGCCTTGAAAGCTGGAACAAAAAGATGTGATTTGTGGAATGAACAACTTGTTTCATTCATGAAGAGAAACAGGTATAGACACAAAGCTCAACTACTTGGATCACACTATCAGTGTGGGTGATCCTATGGACTAACTAATTGCAACAGAATAATAACAAATCAAAACTAATCAATAACTAACTCCCTAACTAATTCCTAACTGAAATGCTGACTCAGCATTACACATTGTTTGTTCAAATACATATTATCTCAATACTCCCCCTTCAAAGTGGAAGTGATGGAATAACTGCCAGCTTGTTGAGCAAAGATGCATGTTTGCTACCAGTCAATGCCTTTGTAAGAATGTCAGCAAGTTATTGTCCAGTTCCTATGTGATGAAGAGATATCAGTCCTTCATCAAGTTTTGTTTTGACAAAATGGGCAATCCACCTTAATGTATTTTGTTCTTTCATGAAAAACTGGATTCCTAACTATCTGTAGGGCTGATTGGCTATCACAGTAGACAAAAACAGATCCAGGAAAGGGGATATCAAACTCAGTAAATAATCTAGTCAACCACACTAATTCACCTACCACCTTCCTCAGAGCTCTATATTCTGCTTCAGCTGATGCAAGGGAAACAATCTCTTGTTTCTTGGATTTCCAGCTTATAGGACTATCTCCAAGTAGCACAATGTAACTTGAGACAGATTTTATAGAGTCATGGCATGCAACCCAATCAGAATCACAGTAAGCCTTGACAGTGTAATTAGGCTTGTTAGACAGGAAGATTCCAAGTATAGGATCCTTTTTCAAGTATCTGAGCATATGTATGGTAGCTTGTAGATGGGGTTCTCCTGGTTCATTCATGAATTAACTGAGATGTTGCACTCCATATGCAATGTCTAGTCTAGTGTTGGTCAAGAAGTTAAGTTTTCCAATAAGCTTTCTATAACAGGCAGGATCAGACAACAAAACACCTTCCTTGGCTTTCAGCTTGATGTTGGGATCAAGAGGAGAACTAAGGGTACTAAGGTTGTGGCAGTCAAACTCTTTTAGCAGATCAAGAAGAAATTTCCTTTGTGATATTACTACTTCATCATCTTTGTACAGTATTTCCAAACCCAAAAAATAGTGTAGTTTGCCCAGATCTTTGATTCTAAAACTGTCATGAAGAAAGTGTTTTAGTACATTTATCTCATGCATGTTTGTCTTTGTGATCAGTATATCATCAACATAGATGACAACAAGTATTGTGGATGTTTATATCTTTTTGTAAAACAAGGAGTAATCATGCAATGAGTGCACATAGCCTCTAGAGTTGAGAGCTTCAGACAACTTTCATAGTATTGTCTACTAGCTTGTTTTAACCCATATAAGGATTTGTTTAGTCTGCATACTAGTCCTGGTGTGTCAGTTTGAAGTCCTTGAGGAATGTCTATGTATACTTCTTCATGTAGGTCACCATGTAGGAAATCATTATTCATATCCAACTGGAAAACATCCCAATTATTCTTGATAGTAGTGGCAATGAGTGTTTTGACAATTGCCATTTTAACAACTGAGGAAAAAGTCTCTGTGTAGTCTATCCCAGGATGTTGAGTGTACCCCTTCACAATCAACCTAGCCTTAAATCTTTCGATAGAACTATCAGTCTTATGCTTATTCTTGTAAACCCATCTGCATCCAATAGGCTTCTTACCTATGAGTAAAGGGACCAAACTCCATGTGTTGTTTTCATGCAGGGCCTCAAACTCTTGTGTCATAGCTGTTTGCCAAGCAGGACACATAACTGCTTCATAAGAACCTGGTTCACGATCAAGACAGATGTTTCTCACAAACTGTTGACTATTAAGGATCAAGGCATTAAATGATATATGGTTGTGTAATGTAAAGTATTCATGGAGAAGGGATGTTGTGTTGGCTTGGGAAGCAGGTTCTTGGGATGAACTTATGATTGTGTGTGTGATGGTTTTGAAGGAGGCAGTTTGTGGACATAGTCATTCAGATAAGATGGGACTTTGTGCATTCTGTAGGATTTGCTAAGTCCTACTGTCTCAGGTTGTGAAGGTGCAACATGTGTTGGGGAAGGTATGTGGGAACAAGTAGATTGTGACTAGGCGACAGATTAGGACATGTAATATTATCACTTTCCGGTATATGGACTGACTGACATGTGTAATTATGGGATATCATCCACAAAATGTATAGTATTAGGTATAGATGAAAACTTATTAGGACTAACAAGGAAAGTAAAAGGAAAAACATGCTCACAGAAGGTAATATCTCTAGAAATAATTATCTTTCTTGTGGCTAGACTTAGTACTTTGTAACCTTTTGTATCAAAGGGATAGCCAATGAAAATGTGAGGGGTAATTTTAGGTTCAAACTTGGTTCTTTGGGTCTTGGGAATTGTTGGATAACATAAGCACCTAAAACTTATCATATGATAATAATCAGGTTCTTTTTTATGCAACAGCTCAAATGGGCATTTTTTGGCAGTAGTTTGTTTTAATGTATGTTGCAGTGAGGAGACATTCTCCCCAATATTCTGTAGGTAACTTGGATTGAAAAAGAAGGGATCTGGTTACTTGAAGAAGGTATTTGTGTTTTCTTTCTACTGCACCATTTTGTTGAGGGGTGTATGCACAGGATTTTTGGTGTAAAATTCCTTTGGATTGCAAGAAGGCTGTTGTCTCAGAGTTTGTGAACTCAAGTCCATTGTCTGATCTTATTTGTTTCACAGAAGTGTTAAACTGATTCTGTACCATGGTTACAAAGGGTTTTATGATCTGTAATGTGTTGTTTTTGCAACTTCGAAGGTGAGTCCAAGTGACTCTATTATAGTCATCAACCAAAGTGATAAAATATTTGTATCCATCATATGTGGCAGCATGCTAAGGTCCGTATAGATCTACATAAACCAATTCAAAAATTATGTTGGTAGTTGTGGTTTTGTTAGGAAATGGCACTCCAGTCTGCCTGACCATAGGGCATATGGAATAAAAGAAAGGTTGTCTAGGTGAGAAGGTTGCAGGGATTGGCATTCCTCTCATTTTGGCAAAAGGTACATGACCTAGTCCATAATATCACAAAAAATCTACTTTATTATTATAAGATGAAACATCACTGTCTTTATTAATGAAAGGCATATTGTTTACAATTGGAGAATGACATGAATGAGAACAAGAATGACAGGAACAATACATCTTATCAACAAGATTACATTTAGAAAGAAAAACTAGATTGGAAAAATAATTTTCTGATGCAGGAATTTCGCTGGTTTTCTTGAGACATCCTGAGCGTAGGAGATAGAGTCCATCATGCACATTACCAATTTACAGAGACCTCTTCAGTGAAAGGGCCTGCAGTAGACATGCAATATCAGAAAACAAAACTTCACCTTTGTGCTATGAGGTTAAAGAACTAATGGATATCAAATTGTACTTGAAAGAAGGTATCAGTAGGACTTTGTACAAAGTGATTTTGGATGATAATATCACATTTCCTATTTCCATCACCTTCACATTGTAACGATTAGGTAGTTTTACAAGTGAAGGGTAGGATAGTGAAACAATACTGCTAAGGTGTTTCTTGTCAAAGGTCATATGGTGAGATGCTCCTGAATCTAGAATCCATAAGTCAGCCTTTCCTTTGAAACATCCACAAGATAGTTTATCAAAATCTATAGAGGAAGTACAAGCAATGGTACCTACAGCGTTAGCATTTCCACAAGTTTGAGCATCAGCATGTGTGTTAGAACTGTTGAAGTGTTGTAACATATTCACCAATTGATCATACTATTCCTTGGACAAGTTTGGTGTTTTGTGATTGCTATGTGCAGGATCTTCATCCTTTTCAATATTTATTTCTGATGGCTGAGCATGTGGCAATTCCTTTTCCCTTACTGAGCCTATTGTTATAACCATTGTTGAAGTTTCTTTGTGAATTAGTAGCTGAACCGTGAGGAGGATTACCGTGTAGT
Organism: Solanum medicagineum; assembly: GCA_026153255.1. Lineage (NCBI taxonomy): Eukaryota > Viridiplantae > Streptophyta > Magnoliopsida > Solanales > Solanaceae > Solanum > Solanum medicagineum. The sequence continues at coordinate 3,399 of JAPFFP010045102.1, read as the reverse complement.
TTGTAGCATTTGTCTTTTGTATGCCTAGGCTTCTTGCAATACTCATAGAATGGCCTAGGTCTACTGGTGTTGGTGTGACTTCCAGAATTATAGTTGTTATTGCCAAAACTTTGACTAGGAAGGTAGTTTGTCTTGAAATTTCTGGTTATTGAAGTGCTTGCAGCAAGGGCAGTGGACTTAGTGAACATTTGGTTATGAGGCTTGAGTTCTCTTTGCTTTTCCTCTTGCACAAGAAGTGCAAAGGCTTGTCTCATAGAAAGTAGAGAATTCATCATCAATATACTTCCTCTAATCACTATATAAACTTCATTTAGTCCCATAAGAAACTGAATCAAACGTCTGTCCTGTTCAGCCTTATACATGAGATCCTTTGCACCACAAGTGCATTGACAATTACATGTGTGATTGGCAACTAGAGTACTAAATTCTTCCCACAACTTCTTTATTCTGGTATAGTAACCAGTAATATCCAGTGCACCTTGACTCAAGTCACTAATTTCCTTTTGAATTTGATGCAACTTAGCTTCATTAGCTTGATCATATCGATCATCTAGTTCCTTCAAAAGTTCTGCTGAATTGTTCACATATTCAATACTGTCTGCAATGTCTCTAGAGAGAGAATTAGGATCCAGAAAGTAACCATATCATCACACCTTTCCCATTGGCGAAGCTTCGTCGATCGTGCTTCAGGCTTGATGTATTCACCGATAACGAACACCAGCTTGTTCTTCACTGATAATGATCTGAGAATACTTCTCTTCCATGAACGATAACCAGTTCCATCGAATGAAACAGGGGCCAACGTAAAACAGGGATTGTCAGAGGGATAAATGTATAAGGGATCTCTTGGACGATGGTTGTATTGCCCGTAGAAGTCACAGTTGGAGTATCCATGGCCATGGAGGATGAAGCTCTAGAAAGAACGGCGATGTAGACACCTCATCAATGTAGATGTAACACTGAAACGTTGATACAAAAATAGGGAGAGTCAGGATCAGTAGGCGCTGATACCATAATAAAATATGAATTGGAAACACTGATGAAAAGCTTCAATCTCCTTTCATGGAGAAGAGCCTTGAAAACTGGAACGAAAATATGTGATTTATGGAATGAACAACTTGTTTAATTCATTGAAGAGAGACAGGTATATATACAAAGCTCAACTACTTGGATCACACTATCAGTGTAGGTGATCATATGGACTAACTAATTGCAACAGAATAATAACAAACCATAACTAATCAATAACTAACTTCCTAACCAATTCCTAACTGAAATGCTGACTCAACACTACACATTGTTTGCTCAAATAATATTATCTCAATACAACTCTTTCATTATTAATCACTATTTAATTAGACTTATAGATTTATAGTCACAAAATATTTATAACTATTTTAGACCATAAGTTTTTCGCAAAAGGTCTTTCATTTAAAAATTTTGTGCCTCATTGAACACATTCCCTTAAATTAATATTTCTTTTTGTCTCGAAATATATACTTATCATCATAAATTAAAAATATTTGTCTCGAAGTAATTGTCATTTAGAAGTTTCTGATTTTTTAGTCGGTGTTCGTAACCCGTGGAACCTCGACTAAATTTGAATCGCGCACTGTAGAGCACATTTGAGGGTGGCGCTCCCAACAAGATTTTTTCCATTGCGAGGGTTCGAACCCGAGACCTCTGATCAACGGTGAAGCAATTCCACCACTATATCATAATCCATACTGGTCTCTTTGTTCCACCTTGATCCTTATATCAAAATTTAAATGGTTTATTTTACTTATCCAATTTAGCAAATCAAAAATAAGAATGACAATTGAGGCTGGAGGCACAGGACACACTCTTAATAGAGTGGGGTAGGAAATGATTTAAACTAGGCAAGTTAAGCTAGGGCAGGACAGGACAGGATGGGATAAGGAAGCGCAGAATTAACAAAATATTATTTTTGAAGACTTTTAATGGGTTATAAAGTAAGGCCCAGACAAGATAAGACAAGGCGGGGTAGAATTAACATAATATTATTTTTGAAGAATTCTAATGAGTTAAGATAGAGCAGGGTAAGGTCAAAATTTTAAAATGGATCAAACAAAAACAAATGACCTATTTTATATTCAGGATTCAAAGGAGCCCTAGGGCTCATGTTCTAATTGCAATTACATTATATTTAGATTATCGCGTTATTCATAATTTTTTCAAATATAATGACAATAATACCAAAATTGACATGAACTTAACTAATTTAGATATTAGATATTGATCACTCAACCATTAGTGTTTTGGTTGAACTTCATTTTAATGAGCTAAATTTTCTATATAACAGATGATTACTTCAACTAGAAATTAGACGATAGCAACATCATTTATTTTTGGCATCAATTCAATCTGATTGAATTAGCTTTTAATTGAAATTGTCCTCTATTGGAAAAATATTCTGCATGAATGTAGCTTGTTTCTTGCCCTATTTTTTTTTTAAATGGGGTGGGGAGGGGCAGGAAAAGCAATTTATTTGAAAGGTGCTAAACGGATTTTAATAGGTTAAGGCTTGCTCTATTTTAATTGACCTTAATTTATCTTATTTACATTTCTAATCAAGAAAATTTTATTATTTTTTTGTACTATCTTGTAATTAAATTTGCTTAATGAGTGTATTAAGTCAATACTACAAAAAGAGTAACTACTCGTAAAGACTAAAAACACATAAGTTATTTCTTATATATATAAGAGTCTACAAAAATAGCTGAAGCAAGTAGCTGTTAGATGACATGCCTACTTTATCTGTTTGTTAACATATAAATGGAACAAATATTCATTCAAAAAAATTATATATCTTAAAAGATAAGAACAAAATAGTCAAATATTCCTCTGTTCCAAAATAATTATCAGTATTAGGGGTGTACAGAACCAAATCGTAAACCGCACCAAACCGACAAACCGAATCAATCCGCAAAAAAAAACCGCTTAGTGATTTGGTTTGGTATTGACGAAAAAAAATCAACTATATTTGGATTGGTTTGGTTTTAATTTTAAAAAACCAAACCGTGGCCAAACCAACCCGACATTATATATATATAAAATCATGCATGTCACGGGATTACAGGGCCCATCCACTTTTGACCATAGTTCAAAATACTCTACACACATATTAATGATTATTATTTGTTCATAAGAATCTTGGGTGGGCAATAAAAAAATAAACTGCTCTTCTCTTTCTTCTTTTTCTTATAACTTGCTCGTCTCTTTCTCTTCATTTTTTCCTTATAACCCTAGACCTAGCCGTCCTATTCCCCTTCTCCTTCATTTGTGGATAGTACCCAATTTGTTTTTTTTCTTCAGAATATACAGATTCAGCTTTGAAGATCGATTAGTCAACTTGTTCAAATTGATATCATTGAAGAG
>JAPFFP010045101.1:0-11880 GCA_026153255.1 Solanum medicagineum | reverse complement strand
CTCTCATGTTGACTTCCCAGGTACGTATTTGCTGCATAGCTTTCATAATTTGAATGAATACACATCCTTTCTCTTACACCTGGTTCTATTAATCTAGTTCTCTTGTTGGCGGGAAGGGTTATTACTTCAAAATGAGCAATGATCATCCTTTCTCGAGATCCCAAGAGTCACACCGACTACAGTTTCAGTACACGTCCTTTCAGTCCCATCCCAAAACTTCCTCCAACTTCCAATGACATATATCACCCGTGTGCTTAACTTTACTCACAAACCCTCATTTTTTCAAACTTGCAAAACCCTTCCACAAGAAAACTACCAAATGGTATCTTTTGTTGACTACTCTGACACCGACTCTAACGCCACTACTGTCTCACCTCCACAGGACTTATCGCAGGGGGAATTGAACTCATCACCCTCCATCCACAATTAGTCTCCGTCATCGACCCCACCACCAGTCACTACAACTGAACCCCCTCGTTTTCCCCCTCACAGTCCCTGGGCCTACCCTACTGTTAACCATGGCTTTCCATGTACAAACACTACTGGACAGTTATCGACCTGCCCATTACTGATCCCATACCCTCTTGTCGATGCCTTATGTATGAGCCTTTATCTTTCTCTACTGACATACCCTAGTTTGGTTCATGTTGCCTCTGCTTGGCTCCCCACTGCCTTTTGTCGCCCCCTCTTCCATGGCGACACCTTCTACACCCGAGCCTGGTTACTCTCAGGATGACATTCTCTTTAGCTCAAGTATGACACAATATTCTTCATTGTCCTTCCCCCTCGCGGTCGTCACCCTGGCCCTCTGCTCCTCATTCTCGTGGTCCACTTACTAGGAGCAAAAAGTGTGTGCTCAACGCCCTTGGTCCCTCATCTGGTCGAAAGAAGCCCCGATCTGGTGAGGCTGCTAACTCTCCCTCTTCCCCTGTTTTTGTCCCCTCCTCTCCTGATGAGCCTGTTGCCCCTAATTCCCCATTTGTTCCCCTTGCCCTATCTCAATTCAAGAAGCATGTTGAAAACTTCAACAAATTAGGCAAGGAAGTTTATTTTGTCCGCTCAGGGTTGGCTCAATCTTTTCTTTGACACTGGGACACCAGTTTATGAGGCTGAGATTGTGGAGTTCTACACTAATCTAGTATTTTTGGAGTGGGATGTGGCTACCTTAAAAGTGCATGGGGTTGATATACTGTTTGACAAGGTTCTCCTTGAGAAGATCTTGCACATTCCTTCTGTGGGGTTGGCGGAGTACACTTGGTTAGAGGACACAAGTTGTCTGTTAACCTCCAAATTCATTGAGCGAATGGTCACTGATATACCTCGCAAGGTGTATAGGCAGAGATGCCTCCATTCTTGAAGTTATTGTTCGAAGTGGTGCATAAAGGGCTATTGCCCAGGGGTGAGCGTATGCATGAGGCCACATTTCGCGACAAGGGCATCGCACATGCTATCGATCTTCAGGAGCCCGTGGACTGCCTGGCCTTGATGCTGTAGCACATGGTGCATATTGCTGACTCTGCGGAGGGACCTCATCACCTAGCCTATGGTAACTGGCTAACCCATGTCTTCAGGGCTTTTCAGGTTCCCCTTGGCACTGGGAGGGCCTTAACTAAGAAGGACATGATAGATCGCCACACCACCTTCAAGTGTAAGTGTGCCCCTCCTGCTGGTGCTGCTGTTGCACCTGTTCTACAAAAGTCTACTGGAACCATTACTCAGCTTATGTAGGAATTTTGCGAAGCTTAGGCAGATCGGGCTCGTATTCAGGCCATGGTTGATTATCTTCAGGCTGAGGTAGCATGCCTCAAGGATTAGTTTCTGCAACAACATGTGGACCATAATCAGCGTGTGGACTCCGTTTTCAAGCTCCTGGGCGCAGGCCCCTCCCTTCCTCCCCTTTAGTCATTCTCAAACCTTAGTTGTACCTTCTTTTGACTCTGCTACAAACAATTATTTTTTTGGGATATATAATTTCTTTTGTGGACGCTTATGCAAGCGATGGTGCTTGCTTGATATTGTTGTTGTGGATATCTATTTCTTCCTTATTCTGCTGCATCGCTCTATGCTAAATAGATGGCTAATATCCTCAATTTTAGTGCATTCATGTTCATTGTTGTTTCTGGTTTTTTGGTCTGCTCATGTTCTCTTTACTTGACGTGTGCTACTGCTTGTTGTCTTTTTGTGATGTCAAAAGAGGGGAAGTCATGCTTTGAATGTTCTTGTGAATGCATATAGGTTTGCCATCATCAAAAGGGAGAATTTCTTAGAATCTTTGCAGGTATAACTATATTGTTTTGATGTTAACAAATGGAGCCAACAACAGTAGACTGAGGAACCAGGTCTGGCATATGTGCACTAGTGAAGACATGTAGAGTCCCAGTCAAAATCAAAGTGTTGTTTATGGAAACAGGATTAGTACGAGACATGTTGAAGGTAGCAGTTTGGAAAATGAGTCCTTTATGGAAAAGAATGGTGTGCCCTACTCAAAAAAGGAGTCCAATATGTAAGGTCTCTAGGTTTCAATATAAATACAATCATAAGCCCTAGAAGATATAGTTTTTGCAATCTGAAATTGGCAAAAACATTCAACAAAAACATAAGCACTTGGCGAGAGCACTCAAGCAAGATCTAGAGTTAGGTTTTCTTGATTGTTCGAGTCTGTTTGACAATCTTCTTAGAGTATTTGTTTAGTGACAAAAATTGTAAGAAGTTGTTTTGTTTTTCTTGTGAGAGTTGTTGCTTGAGAGTGGGTTTGACTATTGAGTGTTGAGTGTGTTGGAAAAGTTGTAAGTTGAACATTGCTCGTTTGAAGTTAGTGAAGTTCTTGAAATCCTATGAGTGTAGGTAGTGGTTGTTTCTTCCTTGAGCAAGGATTTTTACCACTATAAGGTGTTTGCCTTTTGATTACTGCTTTCGCAAACAAGTTAGTACTATTCATTGAAGCTAGTTCACTACAAGTTCAGGGGCACTAATCCTTTCAATATAGACTGAAGTCATCACACAGAATTTGAGTAGGTTTACATTATGATTTATAATCATATAAATATTGAATCATCTTAAGTAATTGAGCACAACATAAATCAATAGCTATATATTCTGCCTATATTTTATTGTTGAAATTGAAACACAATTTTGCTTCTTGCTAATTTAAGAAATTAAAGAATTTCGAAGATATTAACATGTACCCCTAGTGCTTTTTCTATCATTACTGTCTCTTGCAAAATCCCACATCTGAAAAACTTTAAAGATTAATTCTAGGAGAAGTTGGACACCATAGACCATAAGAAAGTTTTCCAACACAAAATCAAATTATACTTTTTATGACAAATAAATGAGATTCTTTAGGAGCTGACTGAAACCTTGCACATTTATAAATACTAAAATAATGTATAGCCGACTGGGATTAAAATATCGAAGAGATCATACATTGATATTTTGTATCATCTAGGGACATACCATTAGTGTCCATATTCAGAGAGCATATAGGGCTCATACGAGTTCCTAGAGGTTTTATATTGCTTATTCTAGACTTGTGGATCAGTTCTTTAGAACACTTACGTTGATTAATGAAGATACCTTGTCATATTGATGAATTTGTAATCCAAAAAAATAAAATTAATTCACTCCTCATACACATTTTACACTTTACATGAAGTTCGCAAATTCCTCACACAAAATAGCATAAGCACTCCCAAAAATGATATCATCCACATATATTTGAATTATGAGATTTTCATAGAATGATTGTTTAATAAATAATATAGTTTGTAGTTCCCCTCTTAAGAAATCATGTGAAATCAGAAAATTAGTTGCATACAAGCACAAGGGGTTTGCGTGAGACCATAAAAAGCCTTGCATATTTTAAAAACATGATATGAAAATTTAGGATGTTCAAAACCAAGAGATTGGTTTACAAAAACTTCTTCAATAAGTCCATCTGAAAAAGCACTTCAACATTCATTTTAAATAATTTAAAATCTTTAAAAGTAGCATATGCGAGGAGCATATGAATAGATTTTAACCTAACCACTAGAGCAAATATTTCACCATAGTAGACTCTTCCTTGTTGAGAGTAGCCTTGAGCACCTAGCTTGATGTTGGTTTATATAACTTCACCTTCTTTATTTATCTTGTCTCTGAAAATCCATTTGGTACCAATAATTAAGGCTTTTTCAGACTTTGAAAATAATGACCAAACTTGATTTATATCTAATTGATCCAATTCTTCTTGCATCGCATTTACCCATTAAGAATTTTTCATAACTTCATCAATTTTCTTGTGTTCAAGTTGAGATATAAGAACCATGTTAGTACTTTTCTTGCCAGAGACTCTTGTCTTTACTCCTTCATTTGGATCTCCAACAATGAATTTTCTTGGATAGTGTCACACTCCGGGAGTGTACCCTTGGCGTGGCTAGCATGCGAAGACTATTTCTAGCCTCTGAGTGAACCACTTGGCCTCATTGTCACATCATACTCAACAGCAGAAGAAATAACTCAAATAGATACAATATTATTAATCAAAACTCACTCATAATTTCAAAAGAACGAGGTTTGAAATTATACAATACTTTTCACAAATCACTCACTCGCTATCTATGAATACTCAACAATCCATATGGTGTCATGATAGGCCATAAACACCTCAAATCTAAATAGTACTCAATAAAATACAGAAGATAAAAAAAGGCTTCTCCGAAATGTAAGGAGAGCTCACTAACTCTGAAGTGCACGATTCGGATCTCAGCGATGCGTGGGCTGGAATCCCTTATCTCTAGTACCTGCATCATGAAATGATGCAGCGCCAAAGGCGTCAGTACATAGAATATACGGTAAGTCCAACAGCTCAAATATATTATTAATAATAATAATAATAAGCTCAAGAATACTCACCTCGACTCCTCAACTCATGCTCAGCTCAGTACATAACAATTTAGAATATTTGGTACGTTCAAACAATATACATATATGCATAGTGAAAGTAAACTCAAATTTGCAAATCTCATGCTCAATCAAAGTTGCTTAGGAGTGTTTCTTAACCAACATACCTCCCACCACCATGAGTTAGGTGATGTACAACGAATTGGCATCGTTACCACGCCTGCCCTATACGTGCCACGTCAGAGGACGATCAACTCTCTCTTGGATCTAGAGTAAATATCCACTTGTGGGACAAGAGTCACAAGAACAATGTTGTATGACTATCCTACGCTGACAAGGTAGTTCAGTGGGTTAAAGTAAAAGTATACTCGCTCTCCGCTCAGTGTTCGATACTCCTCCCATGACTTAAACATGCTCAAATCATCATGTAACTCAATCCTCAATACTCAATCAATCAACTCATCCTCAACCTCATAGAGTTATCCCAATTCGTCTCAAAGATTCATCAATTCATTCGATCACATACAAGTATTCAAATATAGTAAACTCAATAATCATGTAACTAACCATGCTCGACTAAATTCAAATGGTCATTTGGACTCTTTTAACCTTACTTATCATGTTATGTAGACAAGTTTATATTGTAACTTGTTTTCATGTTCAATGACTCAAATATCCTCAATTCGTTATTTTATCCTCAACTTAACATCACATAAAGTCTTTTCATATAGAACATAAATCTCAGGATATAATAAAAAACTTCCTCATCAACAACTTCTTTTAAATCTCTAACTCAAGTAAATAAAGTAACATGTAGGGTCTTTCGATTTAACTTTTATGCATCAAGATAAATTTATCACTCATCATAAATAATATTCTGATAATAAAGTACCTAAAAAGTACACAAAAATAAACTCGTTTATATAAAATATCTTATTATAAGAGATTTAGAAAATACGAGCAACTTACAAGAATAAAATTGCCGAAGCTCTACACAATAAAACAGCTCCCTTCAGCTAATAAAACTCTCAAAATATTAAACACTCTATTTTGTTTTTCTCAGGATGTTTCTAGTTTTCTCGTCTTTGCTTAATATGTTTTTTTTCATTTCTGTATATCTCTTGAGCAGTAAGCTCATCCTATATATAGAGGATCTATACGCCTCTTCATGATCATAAATGGGCACTCTGTAAAGCAATTGGCCCTTACTATATCAAAAAGTACATAAATCACACAACACTAATGCAAATTGCATAATGCACAAATCACTAAACAAACAAACCATAGTACAAAGAGCATTATAATCACCAATGTTTGGAGAAAACAAAATGGATGGACAGACCATTTTTATCACATACTGCTTGATAATATTTAAAAATGCAACTAAAATCCCCCTTTTCAAAAAAAAGATCCTCTTTACACTATTCCAACTCAAGTAGGCAAAATTTCGGGGTTGTTACATTATCTCCCCCTTGGGATCATACGTTCTTGAATGAAGAGAATATAGGTTAAGGCACGAATCCTCTCATGGATTCTAACAATTAATTACCCCTCAACTGATTCATTTAAACCAATCAAATAAGGAATGCAACAATTATAATAATCACATCACAATAACAAGTCATACCAATCCTCACTCAAACTCTAGAACTCTATCATATCTATGAATGACAGAAAATCTCAATGAACAAGAATATAGAAGGAATTATTATCGTCAATTCTCTCGTCAGCTGTAGATTCGAATAAGTGGGTGTATCTGGCCCTCATATCCTCCTCCGCCTCCCATGTAGCTTCTTTTATGAATTGATTCCTCCACAATACCTTAACAGATGCAATCTCTTTGTTTCTCAACCTTCAAACCTAGCAATCAAGGAGTTGGACAGGAATCTCCTCATAACTCAGATTATCTTTTACCTCAACGCTCTAAACAGGCACTACCAACCGTGGATCTCCCAAACATTTCTTAAGCATAGAAACGTGGAAAATCGGGTAGATAGCCGCTAATTCTAAAGGTAGCTCCAACTCATATGCAACTTTGCCCACTCTCTTTATAACTCGATAAGGATCAATGTATCTTGGACTTAGCTTTTCTTTCTTCCCAAACCTCATCACTCCCTTCATGGGCGACCCTTTTAAGTATACCCAATCATTGATCACAAACTCTAAGTCTCTTCTTCGGACAACCGTGTAAGATTTATGTCAACATTGTGCAGTCCTAAACCTCTCATGAATGACCTTCACTTTCTCTACCATTTGGTGAACCAAGTCTTTTCCGATTAACTCTGTTTCTCCTACCTCAAACCATCCAAGCTGCAATCTACACCTCCTCCGATAGAGTACCTTATATGGGGCCATATGAATACTCGAATGAAAGTTGTTGTTGTAAGAAAACTCTATTAAAGACAAATGGTCATCCCAATTACACCTAAAGTCAATAATGGATTCTCTCAACATATCCTCCAACATCTGAATAGTACGTTCTGCTTGGCCATCTATTTGAGGGTGGAATGTTGTACTTAGATTCACCTTAGTACCCAATATTTTCTGGAATGATCTCCAAAACTAAGAGGTGAACCAAGCTCCTCTGTCCGAGATGATGGACAATGGAACTCCATGCAACCTCGCAACCTCACAATCTCACTAATATACAATTAGCGTATTCCTCTGCAGTGTTAGTTGTCTTAATCGCCAAGAAGTGAGCAGACTTAGTCATTCTGTCCACTATTACCCAATTCGATTCATGTTGATTTTGAGACCTTGGTAAGTCGATAATGAAGTCCATATTGATCATTTCCTACTTCTGTTCTAGAATTTCAATGTTCTGAGCCAAACCACTCGATCTCTGATGCTCAACCTTGACCTACTGACAATTGGGACACTTTGCAACAATTTCCGCAATATCCCTTTTCATCCGATTCCACCAATAGACTTCTCTCAAGTCGTGATACATCTTGGTGGAGTCAAGATTGATGACATACCTGGAGTTATGTGCTTCATCAATAATCCTCTCTCAAACATTGTCAACATCAGGAACACACAATCTGCCTTGATACCTCAATAACCCATCTCCCCCTTTGGCAAAAAGGTTGCTTATGTACATCATCTTTCAACTATAATATAATAGGATCTTGGTCTTCCTTTTCCTTCACCTCTGACACTAAAGATGAAGCAGACGCATTCTGGACATTAAACCTCCCTCGTTAGTCTCTTCAAGTTGTACTCCTAATCTAGTCAGCCTATGCACCTCTTTGACCAACTCTTTCCTTTCTTCCCCCATATGGGCAGTGCTATCTATGGATATCCTGCTAAGAGCATCGACAACCACATTAGCATTACCTGGGTGGTAGAGAATCCTCATTTCGCACTCCATACAAGTAGTGGCGCTAGATCTTGAGAGCGAACACTACTACTGCCAACTCTATGTCGTGAGCGGGGTAGTTCTTCTCATGCACTTTGAGCTGTCTAGAAGCATAGGCAACAACTCTCCCTTTTTGCATCAACACACATCCCAATCCCACTCTCGAGGCATTGCAGTAGATAACAAACCCATCAGTCCCATCGGGCAAGGTCAACACTAGTGCAGTAGTCAACCTCGTCTTTAGCTCCTGGAAACTTTTCTCACACTCGTCGGACTATTGAAACTTGACCTTCTTCTAATTCGGTCGAGTCAATGGTGCGTCTATGGAAGAAAATCCTTCAACGAACCTTCAATAGTAACTAGCCAACCCCAGAAAACTTCTTATCTCAGTTGGTGAGGTTGGTCTTGGCCAATTCTTAACCGCCTCAATCTTTTGAGTATCCACCTGAATTCCATCCCCATAAACCACATGACCTAAGAAGTCCATGTATTTGAGCCAAAATTCACACTTAGAAAACATAGCAAATGACTCATGATCTCGGAGCAACTGCAAAGCAATTCTGAGGTGATTGGCATGCTCCTCCTCATTCCTAGAATACACCAAAATGTCGTCGATGAACAAAATCATAAACGTGTCAAGATACTGCATGAATACCCTATTCATTAAGTCCATAAAACCTGCAGGTGCATTTGACAACCCAAACGACATCACCTAAAACTCGAAATGACCATATCGGGTTCAAAAAGCCATCTTCAGGATGTCACATTCTCTCACGATCAACTAGTGATAGCTTGATCTGAGGTCTATCTTCGAGAAAATAGTGACATCCTAAAGTTGGTCAAACAAGTCATCGATTCTCGGAAGGGGATACATTTTCTTGATTGTCACCTTACTCAGCTAATAATAGTCGATACACATCCTCAAGGAACCATCCTTATTTCGTACAAACAAGATCAGAGTGCCCCATAGAGAGATACTTGGCCTTATGAATCCTTTTTCCAACAAGTCCTTCAGCTGTTCCTTCAACTCCTTTAACTCTGCAGGGGCCATCCTATATAGCGGAATGGAAATCGGCTTGGTGTCAGGAAGAACATCAATCCCAAAGTCGATCTCCCTATCAGGAGGGATTCTAGGGAAATCCTCAGGAAACACATCAGGAAACTCATTCACAATCGGGACAGACTCAAGAGAAGGGGGCTTAACATCATCTGATTTAACTTGCACGAGGTGATAGATACATCCCTTAGAAATCATTCTTCGGGCCTTGAGATAAGAAATAAATTTACCCTTTGGCACAACTGAATCCCCCTTCCACTCAATTACAGGATCATTAGGAAATTGGAATTTAACCATTTGAGTTCGATAATCAACCGAGGCATAGCAGGCATGAAGCCAATCCATACCAAGGATTATATCGAAATCATCCATCTCCAGCTCAACCAAATCAACAGAAGTATCCTTATGATGAATAGATATCACATAGTTTCTATAGATTCTCTCGGCTCGAATACACTCACCAACAGGAGTAGAAAAAGTAAATGGTTCAAGCAAGCACTCAGGGAAAATCTCAAACCTACTCGCCACATAAGGAGATACAAATGACAAAGTAGCACTAAGATCCATCAAAACATAACAATCAAGAGTAAAGACTCAAATCATACTCGTCACAACATCCGATGCATCCTCTTGATCCTGTCAACTCCCCATTGCATATAGATGGTTTGTCCCTCCACCTGGTACTGCTGCAGCACCTCTTTGGTTACCCCTCGCTGGTAGTATTGTGGTAGCGGATTGGGCCTTATTGCTCCACATTAGATACTCCCTCTTAAAATGACTCGGCTGGCCACACATATAGCAACTATTCCCTCCATCTCTACATTCTCCTAGATACATTTTGCCACATTTCCCTGAAGGTGGCCTCATTTTAGAGCCAAGAGTCACGCTGGCTTACGAACCCTATGCTCTAAAGTTTGGCTGGCCTTGGGACTTTCGATCATGCCTATGGCTCTGAGCTGGTGCACTTGCTGAAGATGGTGCATAGTTGGAGGACCTCTTTTGGAAGTAGGACTTATCTCCCTTACCCTGCTTGTGCTGTGTGGACTCGGGCCCCACTGACCTGACCTTCTTTCTCAGATGCTCCCCCTATCCTTCTTCTTGTTCTCCTCAGTTTCCTTAGCATAAACCATTAACCTTGAAATATCCATATCTGGAATTAACAATGCCTCCTTACATTCTCCCGTTACATGCTTACCTAACCCAGATATGAACTTCCTCATTCTTGCTCTCACATTCGGGATCATCTCTGTAGCGTACCTGGGCAGCTAGATGAATTTCCAGCTATACTCCTTCATTGTCATCCACTCTTCTTTCATATTCAAGAACTCATCAACCTTCGCCTCTCTCAACTCTTGAGGGAATAAATGATCGAGAAAGGCACTCTCAAAATTCATCCCAAATGGTAGGCTCAGCATCATCACCTCGACTCTCTTCCCACTGATTGTACCAAACATTGGCCATATCCTTGAGTTGGTAAGCGGTCAGCTCAACTCCCTCAGTCTCAATCGCATACATAGTCTTCAACACCTTCCACATCTCATCAATGAAGTTCTGTGGGTCCTCTTCAACTTTTGACCCAGTGTAAATAGGTGGGTTCATCCTCAATAAATCTTCTAGCCTGGAAACAGTTGTGGGCTCTTGAGAGCTAGAGCTAGGGGATGATGAACCTCGACTCCAATTCTGAGCAGCTACTAAATGGGTAAGCATAGCTATGGATCCTTGAAATTCGGCCTCCAAATTAGTAGCAGGTAGAGCAGTAGGTGTCACAGGAACACCAATAGTCCTGGGCGGTCGGCCTTGGCCCCTCGTTTCCATTTGGGGATGCACCTCTGAAGTATGGTTCTCGTCAATGCTAGCTGAGGTATATCTCTAGGTTACTGCACTTCTTGGAGGCATGATCTACAATAGCGTAACACACGAGTTAGAAAAGAAATTTCTAGAGTTTTAAACTCTATCGCAGGAACTCAGATCACAAGAAAGGGTAACAATTCCTAATGTCCTATAGTTTCTTGTTTACGAAGTGTGGTGCACAACACACACATAAACAAGACTCTACTAGACACGGCTTCATAGACTCCCTAAGACTCTTGAACTCTTGGCTCTGATACCAAGTTTTTCATGCCCCGGGAGGGTACCCTTGGCATGGTTGGCACGCGAAGACTATTGCTAGCGTCCGAGCGAACCACTTGGCCTTGTCGTCACATCGTACTCAACAGTGGAAGAAATAACTCAAATAGATATAATATTATTAATAAAAACTCACTCATAGTTTCAAAATAACAAGGTTTGAAATTATACAATACTTTTCACAAATCACTCACTCGCTATATATGAAGCCTCTACTCAACAATCTAGACAGTGTCATGACAGGTCATAAACACCTCAAATCTAAATAGTACTTAATAAAAGACAAAAGATAAAAAAAAGTCTCCTCCAGAATGTAAGGAGAGCTCACCAACTATAAAGTGCATGATCCGGATCTCAACGATACTTGGAGTAAAATCCCTTATCTCCAGTATCTGCATCATGAAATGATGCAGCGCAAAAGGCGTCAGTACGTGGAATGTTCGGTAAGTCCAACGAC